>BTPG01000008.1:49876220-50009571 GCA_036245525.1 Semisulcospira habei
CCCTTCAACTATGATCCAGACACCTGAAGTCCAGTTAACTCATTCGAGACGTGTCCCCTCCGGATACGCGGCATAAGCCGGGTATTCGGAGGCGCACGACTCGAATGAGTTAAAGCGCGCCGAACATACTTTGACTTTTACTCGAGAAAATTGACTGTCCTTTCAGTTTTCCGAGGCCCGACACAAAACTACTTTATCACTGCAAATGTCCAATGAAGTTGCCGCGGCGCCTCGTATAGTTATAAGGTGCGGGAAAGAGCAGGTTGGGTTCAGTTTTCAGGTAAAATTCGTAGTAAATTCGGCGCGCTTTAAGGTAAAAATACCTTATTCTTACTGCGCATATCTTTTTGCGTATGTCAGTAACACATAATAATACTGATTTGTGGCGGAGACTAAAAACGTCGGAGTGTTGTACGCTATGAAAAGAAAGGAAAAGAATTTGGAGCGAGTAGTAATCCGACAGCCGGCCAAATAATTACCTACTGTGCACCTTCCCCACCCCCCACCCCCAACACACACACGCGCGCACACACACACACACACACACACACACACACACACACACACACACACACACACACACACACACTACCCAGTAAGACTGGCTTCAACGTGTACTTTTGTATTTCGGCTGCGGTGTTTAATTCATTTTCCTATAAACCCTTTGGAACACACCATTCACGCACTTCATGGATGCTGAAATAAGCTTCGGAAACACTTTAGTTTAACTCATTCTACCCCAGACACACCACAGGAAGATAAGGATCGACCATGATAGTTCAAGGTCGATCTGTGTCCTGCACTGCAATGCAGTCTTGACAACGGCAAAATTTATGGATTTCGGTGTTGGGGTAGAATGAGTTAAATTAAATAAATCTTCCAAAAGCCAAATCAGGCAAGATTGTATTTTGACACACCACTGAGATCTGCATCCTCTGCCCCCCCCCCCCTCCCCCCCCCCCCACACACACACACACAAAGTCGTCGGGCATGGAGGTTGTTCAAGACAACATGATGGGTGTTGGTACTGCTGTTCTGATGTCCTTAGCCCCTTCCCTGCCAATGGACGTTATTTTGTTTCAGAAATATGCCACCATAAACAGAGGTAGAAGGTTCTAGTCAATGCACAAGCCCACCGTCACCTACTGCGATGTAAACAATTTCAGACCTCCCGCCATTTCGTCTTCAAAAATTGAAGAATGTGGGATAATTAGATAATACGTCATTAACATATAATGATGGTAACAAGAAAACATTTGCGTCACTTGGCAGAAAGATGACGTCATATTTGTGTTGTTCATAACTGATTTCTTTGACGCCTCATTCTTACAGTAGATATGAAAATTTTGTACTGACACCTTGAGAAGGCTCTTTACGGGAAGAAACATAAAATTACTAAGTAATTCTGCTCCACCAGCTAATATTTTAACAAGACAAATCTGCGGCAGAGAAAAAAAAAATCACCATGTGTTAAAAAAATGGAGATTTTTCCCGGTCTAACGACGAAAACAACTTACCCCAAGCAACTGATCCGCTCCAATTCCATTGTGCGCCATAACTTAAGGGAACTTTGTTGTTACGAGAGCGTGAGGATCCAAAACATCTTCAGCGTCACCCTCAAATCATGAGGTAAGTCAATGCGTCAAGGATTATTTGCGGTTGGATCCAGAGGCTCGGTTCTAGAGCCCCTCCCCCCCCCCCCCCCCACCAATAAATGAGGCACCGGCCGGGATTAGTCCAACGGTACCTTTGGGAGCTTCCAGGGGCGGATCAGTTACCTCGGGGGGGAGGGGGGGGGGTCCAACATTTTGTTTGGGACCTTCAACCTGATACAAAAGGCCTCCCCGACGCTAGACCTTCCAGGGGCCGAAAATTCGAAAAGCAGAGCGCGGCGAGGGGGCGGAGGGGGGAGGCGGCGGCGGGGGGGTGGGGGGGGGGAGGCGAGGCGAGGCGTACGTCTTCTTCTTGTTCTTCTTGTCGTTCGCAGTGGGCTATACGGTCAGACCAGCACCGGCGGTGAATGACGTCGTTTCCTCCAGGTCTTCTCGACTGCCGTAGAGTTTGGTCTGCAGTGGAGTTGGCGATGGCCACACTTCTTTTCTTTCATCGTCCAGTAGAGGGCATCTCTGGAGAATGTGTTCCGCTGTTTGGTCTTCCTGACCACAGGCGCAGGTTGGTGGTGGCGCCAGCTTCAGCTTTCTGTTCATGTGAGCGTTCAGTCTGTTGTGTCCGGTACGCAGTCTGATCAGGACGACTTGCTGATCTCTGGTCATTGTGTGGTAGTCGTCTCTGTTTGACCTCGGCCTCATCAATGCCTTGATGATTGTCTTTTGTTCACTATAGCTGACACTGTTTTCTTGTTGATCTTTTGTGGCTCCTTCTTTCGCCAGCTCGTCTGCCCTTTCAATTCCTGGTACCCCACAGTGGGCTGGTATCCACTGGAGAACAACTCTTCTGGTTTGTCTGACCTTCTGCAAAGCTCTGGTCAGCTGGGCGAGCTTGTCGTTCTCGAGGGCCCGAAGAACTGAAAGGGCATCGGAGAAGAAGACAACTTGGTAGCATGGGTCTGCGGAATTCTGAACCTTGGAGGAGGCCTGCATAAGTGCTTCGGTTTCTGCTTTGTAGTTTGTGCAGTGTTTGCCGGTGGCTACACTGGATCAAGATGCCAGCACCTCCATTTGAAACGGCATTTGTTGCTGATCCATCAGTGTAGATGTGGATCCATGCCTCCTTTTGGGTACTGTTCGTCGATCAGGGCTAGGGTGAGTGCCCGTCGAACGGTATCATCCTGACTGTCTTCTGAGGCAACATGTGGGACACTGGTGTAGATCTGGATGTCTGGTTTGTCCATTGCCCAAGGGTTTTCCTCTTCTTCTGTGATCAGAGGTAGAGTGCTCTGTGGAAGGACTTCCCTGTACTGTCGAGAAAGTCGCATGCTCTCATGGACAAAGCTGCTTCTTTTGAGCCGGTTCTTGGTGAGGTTGTTCAGTCTGTGCTTCATGGGGTGGTCGGGCAAGCACTTGAGCTTCTCAGCCTGTACCATGGTTTTGGCTTCTCTCCTCTGACTGAGAGGTTGGATTGTGGTCAGCTTCTCCATTTCCTTGATTGGAGTGGATTTCATTGCACCGGCGATGAGTCGAAGAGCCTGGTTTTGCACTCGGTCGAGGGTCTGCAGGTTTGTCTTGGCTGAGGTTAACCACGCTGTGGAGCCGTACTCGAGGTGGGGCCTGACTGTTCCCTGGTATACTGACTTCAGTATCTTCTCGTTCGCTCCCCAGGTGGTGCCTGCCAGTTTCCTGTGTATGGCCAGCTTGCGCCGGGCCTTCGCCTCTGCCTGTGCAACGTGTGGTTTCCAGGTCTGTCGTCTGTCGAAGGTGACACCAAGGTAGGTAGCTTCTTCATCCTCTCTCAGAGGGGTTCCACCAAGCTTGATGGTTCCGGCTTTCTGCTTTGGGGACAATGTGAAGAGGGTGGTGGAGGATTTCTCCTTGTTGACGGAAATGCAACCAGTCATCTGCCCATGCGTTCAGCTTGTCTGCTGCTAGCTGCATTCTGTAGGTGGCAGTACTTGCATGCTCCTCCTTGTACCATATCACAAGGTCGTCTGCGTATAGGGCAGCTTTGATTCCCTTGGGCATCTCAGACACCAGATCGTCGATGAAGAGAAGGAAGAGGGTAGGGGAGAGGACTCCGCCTTGCGGGACGCCATGACGAAGGAGGAATTTCTTGCTTTTGGTCTGGTCGACGCTGACTCTTGCCCTGCGGTTGAAGAGGTAGGAGCGTATCCACTGGAACATTTTACTGGACACGCCTTTTCTCAGCAGTTTGACAAGCAGCCCATCTTTCCAGACCTTGTCAAAAGCCTTCTGAAGATCAATCCAGGTTACAAAGACCAGCTTCTGCTCCTGGAAGGCATCTTCAACTTCCTGCGCCAAGTAAGTGGCCTGGTCTTCGGTGCTGCGGAACTGTCGGAAGCCAGCTTGTTCAGGGGCGAGAAGGTTCCTGGATTCCAGGTAACACCTGAGGCGCTCGTTTACAATTCTCTCCAAAGTCTTCACAACACAGCTGGTGAGGCTGATTGGGCGATAGCTGGTGGCCTTCTTTGGATTCCTTCCCTTTCTTTAGAATGGGGATCATGATCGCTTCTCGCCAGAGTTGTGGTAGCAATTCTTCTTGCCAGCTGCTGTTGAGGACCTCAAGTAGCTTGTTTTCGGCTGCACTACCAAGGTGGGTTAGCATCTCGTTGGTGATGCCATCTGAACCAGGAGACTTCTTCGCCTTCAACTTTTTGAGAGCTGTATGAAGCTCTTTGTGTGTAATTGGTTGATTCATGGCGTCCGCTGTTGCTTGTTTGGCAGGTCTCTCTCTTTGCTCTCTTCTTGCTTCTCTCTGCTTTTCGGGGCTAACATGGAGATTGCTCTCAGCTGCATAGTTTTTGGCAAATTGGTTGGCAGCGTGCTTTCCTGTTAGTATCTTCCCATTTTCTTCTAAGGTGATGTTTCCTTTGCTCGTGTTCTCATCGTTCAACTGCTTGGTCAGTTTCCAGAGCTTTCTGCCGTCCTTCTCAAGGTTCAGGGAGCTTGTTTTCTCTTGCCAGCTCCTGCGTCTTGCCTGTAGTTTCTTCTTGAGAAATTTGGCTTTGGCTTCCTGGAGGCGGATGTTGTTTGCCTGTGATGGGTTGACTTCTGCTTCCCTTCTGGCATCTGCTAGATCATCATCCAGTTCCTGAAGTGCATCGCTCCAGTAGGGCTTATAGTCTTTTCTAGCTCCTCTGGGTATGGACTCACGCGCTGCTCTGAGGATGCTCATGTTGAGGTCCTTCACCACCATGTTGATGTCTCGACCTTCGACTCGAATGTCTTTGGTGAGTTCGCTGGTGCGGTGTCTAAAGAGGAACCAGTTCGCTCTTTTGTAGTTCCACCGTGGGAAGGTTGCTTCAGCGCAGGACTCCGTGCCCAAGGTAAAAAAGACTGGCCGATGGTCACTTCCTCCTAGCTGTTCTCCTAGCTTGTGCATGTCTTCTGTGCAGAAGGCTAGGTCCGGAGTCGATGTGGTGTGCCATCTTCTGGAGTAGAACGTTATGCAGTCAATGGTACTGTTCAACAGAATGAGACCGTTGTCGTCCTGCCAGTTCTCCACCTCTTCTCCTCTCCGATCCAAGTGGTCGTATCCCCAACTTTGTGAGTGACTGTTGAAGTCAACCACCACAATGAAGTTGGAAGCCTTAGTGGGGGTCGTGTCAAGGGTGAGTGGTCTGTCGTTGGGGCAGTAGAAGTTGACCAGCTGGAAATCTGCTGTCTTCGTCTGGATCCGAATCACTTGGTACTCGGAGTTTTCCATGTGCGTATCAATCAAACAGGCATTGATGTTGTTCCTGATCAGGGTCAGGATTCCTCCCTTGCTTCGATCTGTTCTGTCGGACCTGAAGCACTGGTAGCCTCTCACTTTGAAGGACTTTTGGGGTGTCAGGTGCGTCTCCTGAATACAGCAGATGTTGATGTTTTTCTCATGCAGGATATGCTCCAACTGGGTTTTCTTGTTCAGAATGCTTTCTGTATTCCAGTGCATGACCTGAAAAGGTCGCTGCTGAATGGGATTCTTCCTGGTTGTAATGGTGCCAGTAGCTCTCCTCCCGCGTCCCCTGTAGCTGAGGCTGGGTCTCTTAGAGGCATGGGACCCGACGCTGCTCCACCCTGGAGGGTCCTCTGTGGGCGAGCGCCATTGTCATCAATGATAGTTGGCCGTATAGTCATTTTTGCGGGTTTGCGTGGATCTGTGGTTTATCAGAATGCGCCGTGCGGCCCGGGTACTCCGTCTTCAGCATTCGAGGTTTCTGTCGGGGTTACCTCACCCTTAGCTCCTGGTATACGACCTTCCCTGGGAACACAGGGTGGCTAGAGCTTTTTGCGGCTCTTGATCGCATGATAAACCCGTCATTGGACACATGGGGAATTTCAGTGGAGGTAGCAGTGCCACATGCTACCCCGCCCCGTCCTGGTAAGCTCATCGTCATTTGGTCCGCGACTGCTTGCGCAGCTAACCTCCATATCTGAAGGCCGTTCCCCTATCCGCCACCCGGGGACGCGCTAGGTTGGGGATGGTCGCCCCACTGAGAATCCCACACTGGGTTAAGGAAGTTCAGCATGTTCTAGGAGGCGTACGTGTAAAGACTCTCGCCATTCGCCAAAATATGAAACAACGGGGGGAGGTGGGGGGGGGGGGGCGGGGTGTGAAAATTCGCCAAAATATTAAATGTGGGAGAAAGGGGAGGTTTTGCAAACACCCCCAAAAAAGGGACTTTGTCACAGCATTTTAAAGAATTGTATGTGTGTGTGTGGGGGGGGGGGGAAGGGGGGGGTTGGGGTGGGAGGGGGTGCTTCCGAACCCCTGGAACCTCCACCACCCCTCCAAATCCGCCCCTACCTTCTAAGCCCAGTAGTTTGCTTCCAAAAAATGAGTTTATTACTTTGTATATACCCACAACTTTTCAACCCACTTTCCCAGCTTACCGCCGACAAGGCAAGGTTCGCTATGATGCCATTCGACTTTTTTTCCACATGGCCTTTTATACCCCGAGTGCCTTCGAAGTTAAAGCTCACGGTGTCCGACTCGAGCCGGTGCGAGGGACATTTAGCCCAACTTGACAGGTCCGAACCTGTCAAACTGGGCTAAATTCCCCCGAAAAACAAACCTTGAGATTTGTGTTTGGAACCACTTCAGATCTTTACATTAGGCAGAAAGCTGTCAAAAGATGCCTTTGGGAACCTTCTAAGCTCAGTAGCTTGCTCAAAATGAGTTTGAAACTGTGCATATACTGAACACTTTTATACCCATTTTCCCAGCGAACTGCTGACTCAACAAGGTTCGAAATGATGCCGTCAGATTTTTGGGAATGCATATGGCAGGCTGATCCACTTATAACCTAAGATAAAATATTTAGTGGTAGGAGTAAGTATTTTATCCTAGGACAAATTGTATTCAATCATAGAAAAAAAAATATTCATAGAACTGCTTTTAAGCAATCAAACATCAGGATCTGTTCCATGTGATATGAAGCTCAGTGATTTGTGGAAAATACGTTAATTCAATGGACGATTTCGTCCGAGGTACCGCGCCATAGCTGATTTGTTGCAATTGCTAATTTGTCCTAGGAATAAATAGATTTTGCCCGCTACACACCACAGCAAGATATGGCTCAACCATGATAGTTCAAGGCCGGGTGGTGGCAGACTAGCTCGGCGCCTACAGGCGCCAAGCTATTCTGCAAATCCCGAACCACCCATGAACTATCATGGTCGATCTGTCTCCTGAATTGTAATGCAGTCCTCAGAGGATAACTCCAAAACGTGGGTATTACGTACCTCGGGCACAATGGGTTAATAGATCGCAATTAATATATCCTTTCTAAATGTTCTCAGTATGTCTTTCATTAATGCTGGATAAAAGGTATAAATTCAAGAACGAGGTCTGAATGTCAAAATGAAAGACTTGTATTCTCCACATCTCTTTTGTACGCAAAAGAGTTCCTTCCGTTTCGCTCAGAAGGCAGTGGACAACCTCTGGTGCGTGTGCCTGCACTCATGGATTGTGAAAAGAAGGTTAGACAAGTCTTAGTTGAAGCAGTGTGGGTATTTCGTACCTCGGGCACAATGCGTTAAATACTATTGGCGCAAAGCGCCGCGTGTCTGCTTGTGTTTGTTGTGCCATTGTGCGGATCGGAGGGTAGGATGTGTTAGGGTGGAGAGAGATGGATCAGACGGATAAGCTGAAAATAGGAACAACTCAAAACTGATGATGTTCCGAAAAGAAAAACGCATGTGAACACAAACCAGTACGGTAGTCTTTGGGATGAAATCCTCATTTTGCTACTAAAATCACTTGTTCGATCATTTGCTTGACTGAGACATCTGAAGTCAGTGCACATCAGAACCAAAATCCCCTCAGTGTGCAACACCAGTTCTCAAAGGATTTCTTCAACGTTGTTTAGTGAGGTTTTTAGGTGAAATTAAGCACTGTTACTGTTAACAGTCAACAAACTGTGCATACTAGTTACTACAGTTTTAAGGTTTATGGATCTGTCATGCATTTATGTGTCAAGGAAATGATTTAAGAAAAATTCAGGCACTCAGCTTTTTTTTCGGCAGGAGTTATGCCCCTTCAGGGGCGGATCCAGAGGGTGTCTGAACGGGGGAGAGGGCGCACAACCGACCGACGCCCCCCCCCCCCACCCACCACCACCACTACCACCACCAACCCCCACCCCTCCAACCTCCCACCAATACCACCAACCAACCCCTCCCCTGTCCCCCACCCCTCACCCCCTATGTCCATGACTTCCGAACTGCGTCATTTTTAGGATGCAAATCTAAATGAACATACACTAAACCCAGACTAAAACGGTGACTGACAAGTTTTTATAATGCAAAGAAAGAAATCCTAACAAAAAAAGAAACACGTTTAAAAAATAACATTTACAACTTAGTTGTGTTGAAATTGTTAACTCTTGGCGTGTTTCTTTCGGTGTTTTTTTTTTGTGTGTATTTCTTTACAAATCTACTATTGTGTTGTAATCGTTCTTTTTGAGGCATTTCTTTTTTTGACGGAGTTTTCTAAAACACCCTTATAATTATCAGGGCCGAACGTTTTTATTTTTTGCAAGATGACTTTTTAAAAATCTCAGGAAGCACCACCGCTTTCCAGCACGTTTTCTTAAAAAGGGTTGATCACATCTAAAACACGCTTGTCCTCCTCCCCGCATATCTCCCTCCCCCCATCCCCCCCCCCCCCCCCCAAGCAACGGAAGACATAAATAGGTAATTCTTATTCTTTTATTATAGTGTTAATTTTCTGATTTTAAAAAAGTTATACTTGGAGTTTCTGCAGGAGCAACCATCATGTATATGTTGACAACAATATACTCCCAATTACCTCCTCCGTTTAAGGAACAACACAGCCATACACTACACTGACACGCCTTTTTTTTTTTGAAAATCCGTGATACTGCTCTAGGCACCCAATAACCTCCAGCATATGAGGAACACAGGCGCAGATCATATAAGCAGTCATAATCTTCCATGATGCATACCTCTTACACTCAAGGGTTACTTAGTGCTCACAGTCAACTCTCATGACACCGGCCTCCTCTCTGGTGGCAGGGCAAAATGTCAATGACAACAATGGTTCTCTGATGGGCCACTAACACTATCTCAAACTGAAGATAAAGTGCGCAATCTAATTGAGACTGGCGACCTGCTGTGTCGTCCGTCGTGATGGGATTAGCAGCCACCTAGGCAAATCATCATCACAGTCAAACAACTCTATTATGGGTCAGATCAAAAGGTGATCTTAAGCCGTGACACCCGGGCAGAGACTGCTCACCTCGGGGGGGGGGGGGGGGGGGGGGGAGAGAGAGCACAGCTGATTTCTCGCTATCTGATTGTATCATTGCCTCTTTGGGGGTGTCCAGACTCATAGGCTTAAACCTAGCTGACTGACTCGACTGTTGAAGAGGCCTTGTCATTCGTCATTTTTGGCGTTAAACATCGCACACCACAACCACTATTGAACATTCAACTTAGCGCCAACTCCCTTCAGCA
Organism: Semisulcospira habei; assembly: GCA_036245525.1. NCBI lineage: Eukaryota > Metazoa > Mollusca > Gastropoda > Semisulcospiridae > Semisulcospira > Semisulcospira habei. The sequence continues at coordinate 49,885,817 of BTPG01000008.1, forward strand.
GGAGATTGATTGACCATGACGGCGCCAAGCTAATCTGGCACTACCCTCGAATTATCATGGTCAATCCACCTCCTGCAAGTGGTACATAGTCGTTAAGTAACACTTTCAAAAGTCGGGAAATGCGCCCATGTCGCTAAAAGGGTTAAAGCATCACCGAACCTCGTACAGCATCGCCGAATCTCGTACAGCATCGCCTGTCGAACCTCGAACAGCACCGCCGAGGCTCGTACTGGCAAACACAAATTCGGACAAATTGTTGCGAAAAGCTGCTTAAAATACACTTTTTCACAAAAAAGGGATTGACTGATCTACCTTTTTACTCTCAGAGAATGCGTTCTTGTCTTCTTAACCTCTGGGGTAAGTGTGAAGTGATGCGAAAAGCGACTAGTGGTACACTGATGCGCAAAGATCCACATAAGAGTTAAGTCCCGTGAGAGAGGGAAGACGGAGAAAACGGCGGTGTGTGTGTGTGTGTGTGTGTGTGTGTGTGTGTGTGTGTGTGTGTGTGTGTGTGTGTCACTGTGTGTGTGTGTGTGTGTGTGTGTGTGTGTGTGTGTGTGTGTGTGTGTGTGTGTGTGTGTGTGTGATGGAGCGTGCGTAGTGCATGCGTGCTTGCGTATATATAAGGGGGGAAATGAGATAGACAGGGAATCACCTTTTTAGGTCTACATGTTTACACTACCCTTATCACTACCAGTCCATAACTTAGGATGAACAGCTTAGGTCTACAAAAAAATAATTTTAAACGAGCTGAGCTTCTAATCCCAAAGTTCAGCCAATTTTCATTCGATCCCTCACACCTGATCATCCTAGAGGAAATAGAATTTCAAACTGATCCTCCGCCATAGCGAAATGTCATACCGAAGAACTTTTATGTGTGCAAAAGTCTCAGCAGGGAAAAAACATAATGCATGTAGGTTAGGAAAAGCGCCTGAATAGCCTGGTCCTTATTAACTCATTCAGCCCGGCGCACGTATATTTTTACCCAAATTTTGGAGGCGTCATCTAACGACTGTGCACTTGTTGCAGGAGATGGATCGACCATGATAATTCAAGGGCAGTGCCAGATTATCTAGGCGCCGACAGGCGCCAAGCTAATCTGGCACTACCTTTGAATTATCATGGTCGACCCATCGCCTGCTGTTGTGCGTCAGACGCCAGTTATTCGAGCAGTCCCTTTCGCTAGTAGTGTCACTGCTTCTATGGCCGCAGGTGCTGTCATTGTTTTTTTGTTTTTTTTCAGGAGTTTCAAAGTCTTTTGGGAAAACCTAAGTAACGCAATACATAGGATATGTCAGTGCCCAGACTGAAACTTTGAGACTGAAATGTAAGAGGGCAAAATGCAAAAGGTTGCCTCTGATTTTTAAGTATCGCAAAGGCAGAACTGTTCACAAAACACACACCATATTTCTTTGTTGTATTGCTCATGCTTATTTATTTGTTTGTTTGTTTGTTGGTTGGTTTTGATTTTTGTTTGTTTGTGTGTTGGTTGGTTGGTTGGTTGGTTGGTTGGTTGGTTGGTTAGTTGGATGGTTGATGTATTTTTTGTTTGTTTGTTTGTATGTTGGTTGGTTGTTGTATTTCTTGTTTTTTGTTGGTTGGTTAGCCGGTCGGTTGTTGAGTTGGTTCAGTGGATGGTTAGTTGGTTGGTTTTTGGTTGCTTCTTTGGTTCGTTCGTTGGTTCGTTCCTCTCTTCTGTGTGTGTGTGTGTTTGTTTGTTTGTTTGTTTGTTTGCTCGTTCTTTCTTTCTTTCGTTCGTTCATTGGTTTATACATCCTCTTGTTCGTTGCTTTGTGCGTGTGAGCGCATGTGTGTGTGTGTGTGTGTGTGTGTGTGTGTGTGTGTGTGTGTGTGTGTGTGTGTGTGTGTGTGTGTGTGTGTGTGTGTGTGTGTGTTTGATTTGTCTGTTTCCTTGCATGTTTTCTTTTTGCATGCTTGCTTGTTTGCTTGTTTTCTTCTTTTTTATATACATTGTCTGCAGTCCGCTGATTTGTTTCCGCGTATAATTGTTCATTTCTTTTCAATTGCTTCTGTTTTAACCTTTTAATTTTTTTTTAATAATTTGCACATCGAGCCCTAAAGGAGTTGTCCTCCGAATACTATGGACCAGTTCAGAAAATAGACTGACCATGGTTGTTCAAGGGTGGTGCCAGAATAACTTGGCGCCTGTAGGCGCAAAGGTATTCCGGCCCCACCCTTGAACTATCATAATCGATTCTTCACCTTGTGTAGAATGCCACCTCTGACGGTTTTTGTTGTTTGTTTGTTTGTTTGTTTGTTTGTTGTGTTGTTGTTGTTTTTTGTGGTTTTTTTTTAATTATTATTATTTGTCACCACGACCTAGAGCTAGTCATAAGTGCTGCAGTCAGCAGAAACTCAGAAAATTCAGAAAAAAAAACAACCCTGTTTGCATAAGGTAAAACGAGCCAGGTGTTCTTAACACGATCAGCTGGACGCTCCAGTTTCTTATATCAATCCCTTCTGGGCGACAAGAGAAATAAGTGCGCGTGTCCGTAACAGAGCAGAAATGGAAACAGTTCTTCACGTACAGGCGGTGTAACGCGCTGGAATGACCCGCCACGCCAAATTGATCCTGGATCAGTTTCGAGCCTAGCCTACTTTGTTCGCTTCAAAATGACTGTGCCATTTGTATTCATCAGACAGGTCTAAAGGGAGATTATTTCAAGCCGGGTTCGACAAGGATCACTCTACTACAACAACCAATTCCTCAGCCAAGCTCTTAGTCCGTTGGCCAGCGCAGAAAATTTGAGTTCAGGATGTTTCTACTTCTGTTCAAGTGATGGTTGCACCGAGCCAGTTAGCTCTGTCAGCATCATTTTGCTTAACCCCTTCACTGCCGAGAAAATGTGTACGCGATCTAACTGCATGAGGCTTAGATCTGCGACTGCGGGGGCTCATGCGGATCTATGACTTTTGCAGAGACCACTGTGTGTCTATGTTCTTTGGACAGTTGGGGGTTAATTTCAGAAACAAAATGTACTCCTGTTCGCAAGGAAAGGGTTACATCTCTCTCTCTCTCTCTCTCTCTCTCTCTCTCTCTCTCTCTCTCTCTCTCTCTCCTCTCTCTCTCTCTCTCTCTCTCTCTCTCTCTCTCTCTCTCTCTCTCTCTCTCTCTCTCTCTCTCTCTCTCTCTCTCTCTCTCTCTCTCTCTCTCTCTCTCTCTCTCTCTCTCTAGTAATGATTGTAGACAATGCTCTCACTTTCAAAGAGGAACGTCTTTCCATTTGATCTCAAGTTTTGGCGTAATTTACAACAGCTTTCGTGTCTTTCGTTAGTGTTATCAATCTTTGCAGTTATTCATTTCACTACCTAATGAAACGAAGCAGAACATTCCGAGGAATTGTTTGTTAGATTCTATGTTCTTTTGGAGATACAAACAAATAAAAGCACATTAAAGGGCAAGAAAAGGGACTTTTCTTTCTTTTCTTGTCGTTTGTGTGTGTGTGTGTGTGTGTGTGTGTGTGTGTGTGTGTGTGTGTGTGTGTGTGTGTGTGTGTGTGTGTGTGTGTGTGTGTGTGTGTGTGTGTGTGTGTGTGTGTGTGTGTGTGTACACATGTGTATGGGAAGTTTGACCATAATTATTGAAGAGTATAGTGCCAGGTTAGTAGGTTGGCACATGAAGCCAATATGGCTCTATCCATGCAGGGGTTTTATATTTGTGTGAGGGAGTAAATTGTTTTTTTGTTGAAAAAAGAGGAAAAAATGTTTTGTTTGTGTTTTTTTTTTTTTGCAGGGTGAAACTGTTATGGTCATGTCTAGTGTTAATTTAGGTTCCATCATCATTTGTGCGCATTTTCCAGTAATTCATGTATTTTTTGCGTGACGTACACAGGCACAAAAGTTTGTTCTGATAATTTGAATTGTAAGTGCGATCTACAAAAGTGTATTTCAGTTTTTAACCAGATGTTAACAATAATTATTATTGTAGGTTCGGCCATCAGTATTCATGCGCGCGACGTGCACAGGCAGAAAAGTTTGTTCTGATAATTTGAACTCTCAAGTGCAATCTACAAAAGTGTCTTTCAGTTTTTAACCCTCTAGGCACCAAGCTATTCTGGCACCACCCTTGAACTAAATCCGTTGGTCTATATCCTTATCTGTAAGTGCCGGTAGCTTGCAAATGCGGGCAGTGTACACTGAATTTGAAGCTTTTAGCCTCATGGGTTAACTCAGTGTGTTGGAGGCCTGCTCGGACCGTTTCTCGTCGATGAAAGCGTATCTATCACATTGGTTATGAAGAAACTATGGGATCACTCATACTGAAAAATTTATGGCACTTCAGGGCCGCTTGCGTGTACGTATGGAATAAAGGACGATGCGAAACTTTATCTATAAGTAATTAAATACACACGTCAACATCATCCCTATTCGGCGCACAGCAGAGGACGAGAGAGCACGGTTTTTCCGCTCTCTCCACACACCAAGCAAGCAAGCAAGCCAGCCAGCAAAGAGAGAGAACGGTGTACCGCTCTCACCGCACTCAGACAAGTCCAGCCAGCCAGTCAAGCCTACACACGCGGACCCGCCACTCACGCGCGGCAAGATGGACAGAGGAAAGCGTAACAGAAAGAAGACGAACAAACAAGCGGAGGAATATGCCTCCACCCTCCCCCAAGCGACTCAACAACAACCAGCGGCCCAACGGGAAACAAGGAGCTATCGGCCTCCTATGTCCCCACCGATTCGCTGCCAAGAGTACAGCATGAGGGCCCCTGTACCCTCACTGGCACACGCGATCCAAGCCGAAAACCAGGCCTTCATAGCCCTCTTGGAAAGAGGGCGCCACGGAGAGCTTCCGTCACCACAACAACTACAGCGATTTTTCCAAGCTACTAGCGGAAGAAGAAGACGAAGAGGAGGTAGAAACATCTGCCTCCTACAGCCCCCAATCACCGCCTCCCCAGGAAGCGGAGCCCGAGGAGTCTCCGGAGTCGGCATCGGAGCCGGACTTCCCACCCTCCCCGCCGCAGGTCATCTTCCCGGAACACATTACCCGGGAACGGCCGGCATCGTATGTGGAGGAGGGGACCAGGCTCCGAGGTATAGACTTCGAAGACCTGGTGCTGCTGCTCCAGGATGCGGTGCCGGCGACATATATCAGCCGAAGGGGATAACTACCACCGGGCACTGACAGCCGCTCGGTGGTTAGTACACACCGGGGCCATAAACGACCTCATCGCCCCGAGCCTTCAAGACACGGCGAGCCAAGCCACCACCACCACCACCCACCAAGATGGCGAATGTCAGGTCGCCCCCGAATTGAAATCAACAGGGATATCAGCTGCCCCCACGACCACATCGAAGAAGACAGGGACCACCGCCACCACCTCCACCAAACACAAAGGGTGCAACACCGACAAAACCCCTGTATCAACAACAGAAAGGAGCACCGAAACTGACCCTGCACCGCAACAGCCGCCACCACCACCATCAAGCAACCAGACAACCACCACCCAACCAAACCGGCGCCGCCACCGACCACCAAAGCGGTTTAGGAATCCACGCCCGCCGCTACTCCCCACACCGCCACCACACCTCCGTTTGCCACCTCGGCACCGCCAACCACCACGCCCGTTCCAACGCCCGACCCCCAAGCCGAGGCTCCACTGGCCACCACCACCACCACCCCAACCCCCCATGCCGTACATCGGCCAGCAGCAACGGTTCTTCCGGCCGCCACCACCACCGCCACCACTCCTACAACATTTCCTGGAGTGGCTGGCACACCACCACCCACCAGCCTGGCGATAGATGACGGCCCTCCGGCCTATCACCTGCCTCCTGCACCACCAACCACCCGGCCCCGGCAGCAACATCAGCCAGTTGAGCGACGGAGCGGCAGACAGTCAGAGAGACAACCCCCCTCCTCCCCACACCCCCCTGGCCCACCCCCCCCCCCCCCCCGGACGAAATCAACGAGAGTTGGAAGTCCCAGTCCCTTTCACATCAAGTCAAGCAAGAAGAAGTCAACTTGTAGTAGCCCCGATAGCTCAGTAGTTATGATACTTTCTCAGCACACAGGTAACCCAGGTTCGAACCCTGGAGATGACATTTTTTCCCCCCTGCTCATATTGTAAATACCTTCCCATTTTCTTTTTAGCTAAACTAAAAAGTAAATAAAATAAGAATTAATAGTTAAATAAAATTAAATAAATAAATAACAAATGAAAAACAAAATAATAAAAATTGACTTTCGGTGTCGTATGTAAGGTCAACTTCCACCGACGTATTTGTCATTTTATTTTAATTATATTTCACACGTTCACCATAAATAAGTCATAGACAAGTCATTTTTGGTTTTTAAATAGAAGGTGCGCATTGACTTTCGGGGGTCACTTTGAAATGAAAGGACAATTTCATGTGATTAAAACAGGGTGATGTCAAAAAGTGTATGCCGAGTGGTTGTTATGGTGTGGTATGGGTAGGAAGGTAAGGGGGGGGAGGGGTAGTGCTTATTTGGGATAGCAAGTGCAATGCGACATTTTATCATGGTGGAGGTGTTGGCGGGGTTCGTTGTGGTCAGGCTGATTTAGTGCTCTACAGCGCTCTTCAATGGGTGTCTAAGGTGATCACTCTCTATTGAACGATTTCAGAGCGTGCCCCACAAATGCAGATTCTCAGCGGAGAATCCCGTGATTCCACACCACAGCATCTTATTCCGTGGTGAACCTCAGCGCGTTCTCCACGAATAAAGTCTACTAAGCAGAGATGTTTTGTTTTGTTTTGTTCTTTTGTTCCAAATTTTATCATGACTGGGATTCTCTTCACAACAACGCCGCATTGACTTTCTCCAAGACAACCGGCGCAATTGCTTATTACCTGCCGAAAACTTGTAATGGGGGGGGGGGGGGGGGTAGAAACGACCCATACTACAAAAACGGCTTTGGGATTCTGTGCACCCAACCGCGTTCGTGGCAATCGCGCTGAGTTTGTCCCCATATATCGATACTGTAAAGTGGATGTTAACTTAGAGAGAGAGAGAGAGAGAGAGAGAGCGAGAGAGCATCGGCGGACAACATTAATGTAGGTCCGGTCCCGACTCGACATTTGTGTAAAATCAAAACTGTAGAGGGCCACCTCCAAAACTTGGAAAAATGTATCTCGGCTGGGATTCTCTTTACAATAACTGCATTCGTGGAGAACTCGCTGTGTTTTGCTTACGGAAATCGTTACTCCGATGTGAAATCGCGGTAGGGTGAACTAGGGTGATGTACAAAATGTATACCCAGGGGTTGTTATGGTGTGGAATGGGTAGGGTGCATTGCTGGGATAGCGTGTGCGCACTGCGATTTTGTATCATGGGCCGGGGAGGTTTGGAGGGGTTTAGTCAGTGTTGCGGTGTTTTATTCAGTAGGCTATACAGCACTCTTCAATGCCTAGTTAGTTAGTTCGTTCGGGTTTAACGTCCACAGCACCGAGGTGATCATGGACGGCCCTGACGGGCGGGTGATGGGGGACAGGGAAATCTATTGCCTATGGAGTACGACCTGAACACTGATCAACTCAGGCGCACTCCAACTGTGCCACTTTGATTTACCAGGACCTTTCAACGGAAATGCTATTGAACAAATCCGTTTTTCCACCCTGGATTGTTCAATGCCTGTCTAACATGATCGCAATATATATGGGGGTGGGCTTGTCGGCCGAAGGTCGATCGATGTAAGCGTTGCCCCCCCCCCCCCCCCCCCCCCCCGCGTTTCAGGCGACTTAGTGACCGCTCGGCGTGCGAAGTGTGGGTGGCAAACTTGTCGTTTTCCTCTCACGTCTTCCCGTAGGCGCGTCCAAGAGAAGAAGGTACACGAGTTGTTTCGCGGCACGCGACGGAAATTACTCGGCAGCCTACGGTCCGGAGAAGGTAAGGTACGATGCGAAGCTGGTGGGTTTGCTCGTGTGGTCATGACACAAGCGACAAACTCCGAGAGTTGTTCGGCTTGCACGAGCTAGCGAGAGAATGGTTAAAGTTCTTTCCCTCGTGCGGTCGGCGATACGAAAACGCTTGACCCGTTGTCTCGTCTCAGAACGACGCTCTCGTCTCACCGAGTCGCGGCCGTTCAGCAAAGCGGTGTCACTGAAAGTGTTTGTCGCAAGCTCCGCGAGTGAAACCGTGGTTTCGTTGCGCCTCGAGTGGTGCTGTGCCGTGGGGACTCGCGCGCGGGCGTTCAGGCTCTTGTTGGTTTCACCTGGTCCCGCCCTTTTCTTTTTGTTCCATCGAAGCGCATGTGGCTGAAGGGTGCATATCGTTTACCGAGTCCCTCACAGACCGTACGTGCATATTTTGTTTGGCTTTTTTTTTGTTAAGCATGCTGGCGGCTTGTTGAGGTGTCTTGGGGGCGATAGGACTCCCGTCTGCTCCTTGTGACGAGTGGGCAGGAGAGATTGCGTGGGAAGGTGGTGCATTCTGGTTGATCCTGCCAGTAAAAGTTATATGCTTGTCTCTTGGCATCGGAAACACTTGTTGTGGATTTCCGGTGTCAGCAATGTTGCTTGTCTCAAAGAATAATCAATACACACCCTTGTACGGTGAAACCAGCGAATGGCTCATTAAGCTCATGGAAAGAGGTAGCGCTTTTATTAGTTGAAAACAAGACCCAGGGAGACGGGGCGCCCCGTCGGGGAAGCATCTTTCAAATGTCTGCCGGCCGAAATGATGAAGGTCGGTGAAATGCCTAACCATGCTAACGGGGAGCGGAGAATCGGGGTTCGATTATGATAAACCGGTAACCCCCGACCACATCCAAGGAAGGTCTGTGGTGCGCAAATGTAAAGGGCCAAGCGTAAAACTTGAACAAAACTCTCATGACTGGGATTCTTTTCACAGCAACTGCAGTCGTGGAGAACGCATTGAGAACTGTTGGTATTACCGGAAAACTAGCAGTCAGTGCAAACAAACACAGGTACCGCGCAAAACGGCGTTGGGATTCCGTGCACTCAACCGCGATCGTGGCAATCGCGCTGAGTTTGTCCCCATATATCGATACTGTCAAGTGGATGTTAACTACTTAGGATGACAATTTTACAAGTTCTGAAGCAGGCTCTTTCAATTCGACTTGTTGACATCGGTGTCACCAAAACAAAAACAGACACGATGAGGACAGGTTCCGGCTCCAAAATTTGTCAAGATTGATTTCAGTTCACAGTATCGATTTCCGTGGTGAACCTCAGCGCGTTCCCCACGGATGAAGTTACTGAGGAGAGAATCCCAGTCATGATGTTTGTTTTTTTCCAAATAGTTTTTACAAAATTATCATGACTGGGATTCTCTTCACAGCAAATGCAGTCGTGGAGAACACATTCACTTTCTCTCTAAGACAACGCGGGTTGCTAAAACCGGTAAACTTGTAGTGCAAGGAAAACGGCCCGTACCGCAAAAACGGCGTTGGGATTCCGTGCACTCAACCGCGTTCGTGGCGATCACGCTGAGTTTGTCCCCATATATCGATACTGTTGAAGGGAAAGTTAACTTAGGGTGTCAATTTGACAAGTTCTCAAATCCACTTTTTGACATCGTGTCACCAAAACAGACATGATGAGGACAGGCCCCGACTCAAAATTTGTCAAGATTGCACCCTACCGTGATTTCAAATCACAGTAACCATTTCCGTGGAGAAACTCCGGGCGTTCCCCACCAATGAAGTTAATGAGCAAACAATCCCCTGACGAATGCAGTTACCGAGGACAGAATCGTAAGGCCGATCGTGCGGCAAGGTTTGTCTTGACCTGCGTTTGTGCACAAGTTGTTAGTTTTGTCCACGAAATAGTAGCTGCGAAGTGATGTAAAGGGGGGGGGAGGGGGGGGCGAGGTGTGTGTGTGTGTGTTGGGGGAGGGGGTGGGGGTGATGGTGGCGGTACATTGCTGGGATGAATTCGCACCCACCCACCCACCTACCCGCCCATCCCCTCCCCCCCCCCCCCCCCCCCCGCCCTCTCTCTCTCTCTCTCTCTCTCTCTCTGTCTTGCTCGGCTCTCCGGCTCTGTTTGTCTGTGTGTGTGTGTGTGTGTGTGTGTGTGTGTGTGTGTGTGTGTGTGTGTGTGTGTGTGTATGTGTGTGTGTGTATATATGTATGTATGTATGTATGTATGTATGTATGTCTGTCTGTCTGTCTGTCTGTCTGACTCTCTCTCTCTCTCTCTCTCTCTCTCTCTCTCACACACACACACACACACACACACACACACACACACACACACACACACACACACCTTTGAATACTTTACTTTTACTTTACTTTGCTAAACTTATCCTACCGGATCCTCAAATAGCAACGGAAAAAAACCCAAAAATTGAAGTTCTTATAAAAAAAATAATTTAATGTAACAAAGCCATCTTTATGTATATAAGCTGTGTAAACAAAAAGGGCCCCGTTATCTTGACCCATTTTTTTCAGTAATTTCCTCACGACATCCCAGACTGGGGCAGCACTATCAGGTTCCGTGGCCTCGCATTGACATCTTTAAATCTAGCTTAACATACTCAGGTAGTACTCTCTGGAATTCGATTCCATGTAACCTTAGAAGTATGTCCCTGCCCTCCTTTAAAGACGACCTCTTCAAATATCTAAAATAATCCAGCTTTACATGCGGAAAACTGCATGTTCTTAGAATACATATATCGGCATGTGCATTGACTCCATGTCTGACAAGTAATACCTGCCTTGATGTACTGGCACGCATATGCGTGCGTGTGTTTGTGCGTATGTGTGTGTGTGTATGTGTGGCTGTGTGCATTCATGCGTATGGGTGCCTTCGTGCGTACACCAAATCACTGAAATGGGTTACTTTCTTTACCATCCTTATGCAAAATGTGTGTGTGTAAAATTCTGGTTGACCAAGTCAGACACCCATTTTTTATGAGGGTTGTTTCTGTATTATCTTTCATTCAAAAGTCAGAAAAAAATATCAAAATACGATGTCCCCATTTTAACAGATTTACTTCATGGTTGTGTTTCAGGGATGCCCTGGGCCTGTGTGTGGACACGGAAGCGGCCGGAGTGTTTTCAGATCAATTTGATGATCGCTGATTGGTTAGCCCAACACCGATGAACGGAGTTGTTTCCCTTGCTTAAACGTCTTTCGTCTCCAACGGTCACCGGCCATTCTTTTGCGTTTGCAGAGGTACTTTATGCAATATTTCTTAGTTAAGAGCACGCCCAAATGTACTTGTTCAGTGCAGTTATTTAACTGAGAGATGCCTCCAATCCCCGATACCCGTTTGGCCCAGAAAAATAAGGCGTCTGCTTCAAACGTGTCTTCGGCCTCTCGGCCGCTCTGACCGTTGAGTCTTGTAGTAAATGATAATAGAACCCCACGATTTTAACAAAATCTTTCTTCTTCAATGAAAGGAATTTGTTCAATAACCCCATTACAAGGTCAATCTGCCACGCGATTTTGTTTCTTCTTTTTTTTCTGACATGTGTTAACTTGCCACATGCATGCACAGTACTATCAGTTGACTTTTTTTTAAAAAACAAAAATGGCGCCAGATTTCAATCCTCGTTCGCAAAACTGCCTCGCGATTCGAAGAACAAACGTCCACAAACAGGTCTTTAGAAATGTGCAACTGAAGTGTCGCTTTTTACTGTATTGCCAGTTTTTAGTTCTCAGGGTCACCCTGGTCAGCCCCACAGGGTGGGTTTTTCTCTCTATTCTGGGCATGTGTTTCTGTCTACCCTTTGTCCATTCACCTGTATAATTTGCCTTTTTAAAACTCTCCCTACTGTCTGCACTGCCTGTAGCTCTTGATATTGGATGTGTGTTGCTAAATGGTCTTAGCTTTATGTCTTGGCCCCATGTGTTAGGTTTATTTAACTCATTCTACCCCAGACACACCACGGCAGGATAAGGATCCACCATGATAGTTCAAGGGTGATGCCAGAATAGCTTGGCGCCTACGGGCGCCAAGCTATTCTGGCATCTCCCTTGAACTATCATGGTCGATCTGTGCCCTGCACTGCAATGCAGTCTTGAGAGGACAGGGGCAAAATGTAAGGATTTTGGTGTTGGGGTAGAATGAGTTAACGTATTTGACCGGCAGGCGACATACATGGCAATGTTCTGTTTAGGTGGGTTTTTTTTCACAAGCAGTGCACGCACGTCCTGAGAAAGCCTTGTGGCTGTCGGGACGTTAAGCAATGTACAATCAATCTGATTCAAAATGTCAGTTGGTTTACATGGTTGTATTGGACATGTTCTCAGCAACACCGTTTTGGTCACACCGGCTCAGGACTTTCTGCACACACCCAGCGCCGGATGGCAGCAGGATGTCCAAACCCATCGGGATCTATGCTGCAGAATCATGGCCCCCCAGCCTCTGCCACAGAGGGTGCGTCTGGTAGGAGGGTGCATGGACGGCAGCGGAATGCTCCCAATTACAAACTGGTAAGTAAAGTGATTCTATGATCATCTTCATTTTATTGGCTGGCGTGCGTGCGAAGCAAAAGTGAGTTTATGTTCTGGGCCACTGGTCGTCCGTCCGTCGTCCATGGTAAACTTTAACTCATTCTACCCCAACACCAAAATCCTTAAATTTTGCCCCTGTCCTCTCAAGACCGCATTGCAGCGCAGGACACAGATCGACCATGATAGTTCAAGGGTGATGCCAGAATAGCTTGGCGCCCGTAGGCGCCAAGCTGTTCTGGCATCACCTTTGAACTATCATGGTCGATCCTTATCCCAGGGGTGGGATTCTTCTGCGTTTCCGCGGATTTCCGCGGAAATTCTTTCACAATTCCGCTGAAGCATATTTATTTTCCGCGTCTAATAACAACGAAAAAGACGGGGGAAAAAAATTCTTCTTAAATGGCAAAAAAATCTCAAATGGGTTGGATTTGTATGTAGTTTGGTTCACTATCGCCCGACACTTCCGGTAGCTTTAGGTCGCAGTGGAAAATGGCGGTGAAAAAGGATATTGTCCAAGACAGAGTGCCGTTTAGTGTGCATCTGAACATAAACTGGTACGCACATTCCATTTTTATACTGCAGATCAGGAGTGTCATAACAAAGTCCATTTTCGGGTGTGTTTGGTCTCGCTCCCCCTGTCGGTTTTTGGATACTTTGGCGAACGGTGGACACGCGGCCTATCTCCCCCCCCCCCCCCTCCCCCCCTGTCGTTTGATTTTTCGGCCGCTGAAAATGAAGGACATGCCCCCCCCCCTTCCCCCCCCCCCCCCCCCGGTCGTTTGATTTTCCGCGTTTTCTTTGTTACTAGAATCCCACCCCTGTTATCCTGCTGTGGTGTGTCTGGGGGTAGAATGAGTTAACGGTGGCATTTTCTCGGAGACTATTCAAGCCACATTCTTCAAGCTTGGCCCAAGGATACTTTGTGGCAAGACCTTTTTAAACATGCCAATTTGAGTGACCTCTCTCGAAGGGTCACGCAGGGTTGACAAATGTGTGAAAACTGCTTGCATTTTCAGACAACGTGGATTTTGACTGCTGCAGAAGCCAGCCCTCGTCACCGAGGTCACACATATGTAAATCGGTCATACACGGGATTACTCTTTTTATTTTTGTGCAAGGCCCCTTAAACCAAAATTGGGCTGTTTCTGTTTCTAATGCAGCTTTGGTTTCAATCTTTCTTTCTTTCTTTCTCCAGTTGGCAAATGGCGCCTGGGATGGACCCGAGAGTGAGAGTAGTGCCAGCGCATCGCAATACGAGGGCAGTGATGACGAGGAGTTTGTTCCTGGCTCGAGCTCACCGGATTCAGAGGGTGTGTCGGCATCAATTGCTGGGATCTCTGACATAGACAGTATTGTATCGACTATGTTAGATTTCATCAAAGTGGCAGGTTCGGGGTGGCCAGGTGTTGGTGACGCTAGTACCAGCAAGGTGCAGTGTGTGTTAGGGGGTGGCAATGAGAATGTGGATAGGCAGGAGGAACATGATGCTGGAAAGAGTGGGGAAAGAGCACTTACAGAAGAAACAGGTGTGCACGTGTCGCAGAGAGGGAAAGGAAAGTACAAATGGGACAAGAAACATGCATGCAAATTGTGTGGCAAGCTTGTCTTGAAAATGAGCACGCACTTACAAGATGTCCATGCAGATGAGGCAGACGTTGCTAAAATTTTGTCGATGAAAAAAGGGACCAAGCAAAGACGTCGAGCATGGATCAGACTACAAGATGAGGGTGATTACATGCATAACGTTGCTGTTCTTGAAAACAAATCCGGATGTTTGATTCCTAAGTATCGCACCAAAACTAGTAAGGTAGACGACCTTATCGCCTGTAGCCATTGCAAAGGGCTCTATCAAAAAAAGCTGATCTCTGTACACTCAAAACGTTGCTGTCAGAAGCCAGGAGGGTTTCAGATCACTCGGCGAGGAGACGCGGCGCGCCGTGGTCGGCTAATGCTTCCAATACCCTTAGACGTTGAATTTGTATTCTATCACAAGGTCTTGGCCAGCCAGAGAGATGATGAGATAAGCCGTCTCATCAGAACTGACCCCTTGCTTCTTGAGTATGGAAAGAGATTATTTGACCGCAGGGACATTGAAGAACACACGGCTAGACAAATCAGCTCCAGGATGCGGGAGTTAGGGAGACTATTAAAGATTATCAGAGTGAGGTCAGAAATGAAATCGCAAGTTTAAATGCTGTGATCAATTCAGCTAGCTTTGATCATGTTGTCCTGGCTGTAAAAGAGCTAGCAGATTTTGATGAGGACACACATCAGTTCAAAAAAGGCAATCTCGCAATGCGCATAGGCCATGCTTTGAAAAAGTGTTCACAGATCAAACAGTCACAGGCATCCAAACAGCTTGGGCAGGGTTCAGACGACAGGTGGCGACAGGAGCTCTCTGAGGCGCAGCGGTTTGACTCTGTCTTCAACGGGGACTGGTATGATTGTGTGTCTGCTACAGCAGCCCAGTCGGTCGGGAAAGTTACCATGAACAAACCCAAGCTGATCCCATCATGTGAAGATGTGAGGAAGGTCCAACAGCTTCTTGAGACAAGGATGGTTTCGGAAGATTATCCGACAGTGGTTAAAGCAACTCTTTGTGTTGTATCACTTTTCAACCGAAAACGAGGGGGAGAAGTTCAGAGAATGAAAGTATCAGACTTCCAGAATGCTAAGATTGGATCGATCACCAATCAAGATATCTTGAAAGGTCTCACAGAGGTTGAGAAGAAAATGGTGAATCATTTTCAGGGAGTGGAAATCAGAGGCAAGTTTAATAGGAGTGTTCCCGTTTTGCTGACGAAGAAGATGATGACAACTGTGGACAGAATCCTTCAAATGAGGCAATCAGTGCCAGCTCTCGCTGATTCCCAGTACATCTTTGCCACACCTTCTGGTCAGAGGCCTTACAGAGGCCATGATGTTCTGAAGGCCCATGCCCTAGAAGCAGGGGTGTCATACCCAGCCATGTTCACATTTACTCAGTTGCGGAAGCAGGTTGCAACTTTGGCTCAGTCAATGGCCATCTCGGAGTTAGACCAGGATCAGCTGGCAGATTTCCTTGGCCATGATATTCGGATACATCGCCATATCTACCGCCAACCTCAAGACGTCCTTCAAAAGGCAAAAATGGCAAAGATTCTTCTGTCAGTTAACAATGGGATGACAGATTTTGAGAGTTGCATTAGAGCTGAGCTGGGCGATGATGAAGAGATTGACTTTGACAATGAAGACACATCAGAAACTGGCAGAGAGGTCTCGGGGGGAACAGCACCTGTGAATGAAGCAAGTAGCAATTCAGCAACACAGGAATCGATGAGCATGACGGAGAAAAGACGTCCAGAGCCTGATGACAATCTAGATAGTTTTGATGATGACAGTACTGCGTCAGCTCCTGTTCGAAAGAAAGCTAGATTTACAAGGAAACCATGGGGGGAAGCTGAAGAGAAAGCTGTTCAAACTCGTTTCAAGACACACCTAGTCATGAACAAACTTCCTGGAAAGGCCGAGATACAGTACGCAATGGCAGAGGAGCCTGCACTTAGACATAGGCGCTGGACAAACATTAAGGATTACGTCCGCAACAGACTGAAAAAGTTACAAAAGAAATGAATTGATGTTCCCCGCCACTCGCGGCATTTTCGATTTCATACAGATTTATTACATGAGTGTTATTATTGGGGTGGTTTCAGCATGTATAGCCTGCTTTTTTTTATCGGATGGACGCCTGGATCATTTTGTATACTGTATAACCTTTGGATTTGCAAAACGAAAAAGCCGGCTGGGGACAAAAGCAAAAGACAATAATAAGATAAGAAAACCATTGACAATGTAAAGATTGATTACAAGAGTGTTATTGGGGGGGGGGGGGCGGATCATTTTGTATTATACTGCATGCCATTTTAAACACTCTGCAAATGAAAGAATGGTTGGTTGTACTGCATACCATTTAAAAAACTCTGCAAATAAAAGAATGGTTGGTTGTTGGAGACGAAAGACGTTAAATAAAGGCTGAAGTTTCAAGAGATTTCTTATGTTGTCAGTTAATTAATTAATGTCAGTGTTCTGTTCTGTCATTTTAACTCATTCTACCCCAAGACCGGAATCCCCAAATGTTGAAGTCGTCTTCAGAAGACTCCGTTGCAGTGCAGGACACAGATCCACCATGATAGTTCAAGGGTGATGCCAGAATAGCTTGGCGCCCATAGGCGCCAAGCTGTTCTGGCATCACCCTTGAACTATCATGGTGGATCTTTATTTTGCTGTGGTGTGTCTGGGGTAGAATAAGTTAAGCCCAAATGTTGAAGTCGTCTTCAGAAGACTGCGTTGCAGTGCAGGACACAGATCCACCATGATAGTTCAAGGGTGATGCCAGAATAGCTTGGCGCCCATAGGCGCCAAGCTATTCTGGCATCACCCTTGAACTATCATGGTGGATCTTTATTTTGCTGTGGTGTGTCTGGGGTAGAATAAGTTAAGCCCAAATGTTGAAGTCGTCTTCAGAAGACTGCGTTGCAGTGCAGGACACAGATCCACCATGATAGTTCAAGGGTGATGCCAGAATAGCTTGGCGCCCATAGGCGCCAAGCTATTCTGGCATCACCCTTGAACTATCGTGGTGGATCTTAAATTTTGCTGGGGTAGAATAAGTTAAGTGTTCGTTTCTTCGTCTGGGTCTTTTTCTATCTTTGATATTTTTCCACACTTTTTGACCCGCATCATAGTCATACTGAGGCTAATAGCTTCAAATTTGTTCACTGCCATAATTCTATGCAAGCTACATTACAGTACTTACAGATGAGGACATAGACCAATGGCTTTAGTTCAAGGGTGGTGCCACAATAGCTTGGCGCCTAGAGGCACCAAGCTATTCTGGCACTAACCCTTGGACTATTTCAGTCACACTAGTTGCACACACTGGTGTATTCCGAATGATAAGGGTTAATATTCAAAATGCTCTGTTGCTGTTTGTCTGAAACTCCAGAGTACCCAAAAACACACAAAAAAGTCCTTTAATTTCCAGAATACATTATGTTGATTCTCACATCAATGCCATGATAAACTGTTTTGCTTCAGAAGGACAAAACGCAGCCATGTTTAAACGATTTCCTCTGTAAAAATCATAATCGAAAGGTTTCCGGCCAGTGTTTATTGAATTTTGCACCATACAATGTAAAGAATGTTAAAGCACACATACACATTAAGTTGGGGAAAAAAATTAATGTGAAAAAGAAGTATTCCATGAACTTGACCTTATTACAGACGCCTACTGTTGTGAAGACACCCATTTTGACTGTAATGCCAGTTTTTGTGTGAGAGAGACACCCACCCACTTTATTGGCAGAAACCCATTTTTTCGGCATATAGTGGCTCTGTTTCTAGAAAATGTCTATTTTATTTTAAGTTATAGAGCTTAGTTATAAGGTGAGTTCTAAACATTCGCATCAATTCCAGAGCCCTAGAATAAATAGAAATATGGGAACCCATTTTCACATGAAATGGTAGGTAACCCACTGTGAGGCTTATGTGCGCCTGTGTGTGTGTGTGTGTGTGTGTGTGTGTGTGTGTGTGTGTGTGTGTGTGTGTTTGTGTGTGTGTGTATGTGTGTGTGTGTGTGTGCACAAAACCCCTAAAATTGGTAACTTTCTTTACCATCCTTATGGAAAATGGGTGTATGTAAAATTCTGGATGCCCAAGTCAGACACCCATTTTTCTGAGGTTGTTTCTGCATTGTCTTGTGGTAAAAAGTTATAAAAAGTAAAAGAAATCAGTTTCTCCCTTTTTGAGTTGTTTACACGATGTTTTGTGTTTGCGACGCACTCATGTTGTGTGTTGCCACGAAAACGAGGGCCCCTGTGTGACGTCAGCTTCCTTAGTTATAGATCAGCTTGATACTGATTGGTCGACTGCGCAGTGACATGAACTGAGTTGTTTCCCCTTATCGCATTGCTGACTCAGCTAAACTGACATCATTGTCTTTCGTACCGCACCGCTGTTTCGTTTGCAAAGGTAAATGTTATGCAATTTTTTTTTTATTTCAGAGCACGCCCAAGTGTACTTATTCAGCGCAGTTATTTTACTGAGATGCTCCCAATCCGATACAATTGCACAGTCAGCCGAAACTGACCCACTTCGAGAAAAGACGTCTGCTACGTGGCCGGTCGTCAGCCTCTCAGTCTGGATTCCTCAAAGATAATAGAACAACACGATTTTAACAAAGTTTTCTTCTTCAATAAAAAAGAATTCGTCCAATAACACCATTACAAGGTCAATCTGTCACGCAATTTTGTTGCTTTTTTTCTGACGTGTGTGATTGTGATCGAAAAGTAACTTCACCACACAGGCATAAAGAAAGGATGATGCCGCAGATTTCAGTGTGCATTTCAATTCAATCCTCTTACGCAAAACTGTGTCGCGATTCCAGGATCAGACTTCCACGAACTGCTTTTTCGGATTGTGCAAAGTTGTCGCTTTTTACTGTTGTATTATCAGTTATTGTTTGTAGGGGGCTGGGGGTACTGCAGTAATTATGTATATCTGATCCAAAATGTCAAATTCACATGGTTGTATTTGACATGTTTGCAGCACTGTTTTGGCCACACTCAGGACTTTCTGCACACACCCAGTGCCAGATGGTAGCAGGGTGTCCAAACCCATCGGGATCTATGGAAGTGGACAAGCACGCCCCTTCCTGGCACATGACCAAGGCCCATTGCAAAATTAGTCAGCTGCCTCAGCAGCAGGATAGTCCATGCAGTATCCCTGCCGGAGAGGGTGCGTCTGGTAGGAGGGTGCATAGACGGCACAGGAATGCCCCCAATTACAAACTGGTAAGTGATTCTATGATCAGTCTCATTTTATTGGCTCGAGTGCGAAGCAAAAGTGAGTTTATGTTTTGGGCCACTGGTCGTCCGTCCGTCCCTCTGTCGTCCGTGGTAAACTTTAACGGTGGCATTTTCTCGGAGACTATTCAAGCCATATTCTTCAAGCTTGGCCCAAGGATACTTTGTGGCAAGACCTTTGTAACCATACACATTTGAGTGACCTCTCACAAAGGGTCACGCTGGGTTGACAGATGTGTGAAAAATGCTTACATTTTCAGAAAACATGGATTTTACTGCTGCAGAAGCCAGTCCTTGTCACCAATGTCACACATAATATATTTATATGTAAATCGGTCATACACGGGGTTACTCTTTTTATTCTTCTGCAAGGCCCCTTAAACCAAAATTGGGCTATTTCTGTCCTAATACATTTTTATTCAGATGGCAAATGGAGCCTGGGATGGACCTGAGAGTGCAAGCTCAATGCAATACAAGGACAGTGATGACGAGGAGTTGGTTCCTGGCTGGAGCTCACAGGATTCAGACTGTGGGTTGCCATCAAACCCTGGGAACTCCGACACAGACAGTATTGTATTGACTATGTTAGATTTCAAAGAGGCAGGTTCAGGGTGGGCAGGTGTCAGTGAAGCAAGTACCAGCAAGATGCATTGTGCAGAACCTGGTGAATTAGGGGGTGGCAATGAGAATGTGGATAGGCAGAAGGAACATGACGTTGGAGGGTGGGGAAAGAGCGCTTACAGAAGAAACAGGTGTGCACGTGTCACAGAGAGGGAAAGGAAAGTACAAATGGGACAAGAAACATGAGTGCAAATTCTGTAGCAAGCGTGTCTTGAAAATGAGCATGCACTTACAAGATGTCCATGCAGATGAGGCAGAAGTTGCTAAAATTGTGTCCATGAAAAAAGGGATGAAGCAAAAAGACGTCAAGCATAGATCAGACTACAAGATGAGGGTGATTACATGCATAACTTTGCAGTTGTTGAAAGAAATCAGGATGTTTGATTCCTAAGTATCGCACCAACAGTTGTAACATTGAAGACCTTCTCGCCTGTAGCCATTGCAAAGGGCTCTATCAAAGAAAGCTGATCTCTGTACACTCAAAACATTGCTGTCAGAAACCAGGAATGTTTCAGTTCGCTAAACGAGGTGACGCAGCACAACGTGGGAGGCTAATGCTACCAATACCTTTAGACGTTGCTCTTCCTTCTATCATAAGGTATTAGCCAGACAGAGAGATGATGAGATAAGCCGTCTCATCACAACTGACCCCTTTCTTCTTGAGTATGAAAAGAGATTATTTGACCGCAGGGACATTGAAGAACACACCGCTGGAGAAATCAGCTCCAAGATGCGGGAGTTAGGGAGACTATTAAATATTCTCAGAGTGAGGTCAGAAATGAAAATTGCAAGTTTAAATCAATTCAGCTAGCTTTAATCATGTTGTACTGGCTGTAAAGAGCCAGCAGAATTTGATGAGGACACACATCAGTTCAAAAAAGGCTATCTCGCAATGCGCATAGGCCATGCCTTGAAAAACATGTTCACAGATCAAACAGTCACAGGCATCCAAACAGCTTGGGCATGGTTCAGATGACAGGTGGCGACAGGAGCTCTCTGAGGCACAGCGGTTTGACTCTGTCTTTACTGGGGACTGTTATGATTGTGTGCCAGCTACAGCAGCCCAGTAGGTCGGGAAAATGACCATGAACAAACCCAAGCTGATCCCATCATGTGAAGATGTGAGGAAGGTCCAAGAGCTTCTTGAAACAAGGATGGTTTCGGAAGATTATCCGACAGTGGTTAAAGCAACACTTTGTGCTATATCACTTTTCAATCGAAAACGAGGGGGAGAACTTTAGAGAATGAAGGTATCAGACACCCAGAATGCTAAGATTGGATCGATCACCAATCAAGATATCTTGAAAGGTCTCACAGAGGTTGAGAAGTAAATGGTGAATCATTTTCAGCAAGTGGAATTCAGAGGCAATTTTAATAGGAGTGTTCCCATTTTGCTGATGAAGAAGATGATGCCAACTGTGGACAGAATCCTTCAAATGAGGCAATCTGTGCCAGCTCTCACTGGTTCCCAGGATATCTTTTCCACACTTTCTGGTCAGAGGCCTTACAGAGGCCATGATGTTCTGAAGGCATATGCGCTGCAAGCAAACGTATCAAACCCAGCCATGTTCACATTTACTCAGTTATGGAAGCAGGTTGCAACTTTGGCTCAGTCAATGGCCATCTCAGAGTTGGCCCAGGATCAGCTGGCAGATTTCCTTGGTGATATTCGGATACATCGCCATATCTACCACCAACCTCAAGACGTCCTTCAAGAAGGCAAAAGTAGCAAAGATTCTTCTGTCAGTTAACAATGGGCTGACAGATTTTGAGAGTTGCATTAGAGCTGAGCTGGGCGATGAAGAGATTGACTTTGACAGTGAAGACAAGTCAGAAACTTGCAGAGAGGTCTCGGGGAAAACAGTACCTGTGAATGAAGCAAGTACCAAGTCAACAACACAGGAATCAATGAGCATGACAGAGAAAAGACGCCCAGAGCCTGATGAAAATCTAGATAGGTTTGATGATGACAGTACTGCATCAGCTCCTTTTCCAAAGAAAGCTAAAAAAAGCTGAAGAGAAAGCTGTTCAAACTCATTTCCATACACACCTCGTCATGAACAAACCTCCTGGAAAGGCCGAGATACAGCAAGCAAGCACAGAAGAGCCCGCACTTAGACATAGGCGCTGGACAAACATTAAGGATTACATCCGCAACAGACTGAAAAAGTTACAAAAGAAATGAATTGAGATTCTCCGAGAGAGCACACTCGCGGCATTTTTGTTTTCATAAAGATTTATTATAAGAGTGTTATTATTGTGTTGGTTTCAGCGTGTATAGCTTGTTTTTATCTGATGGACACCTGGATCATTTTGTATAGTGTATAACATGTGACTTTGCAAACGAAACAGTGGCTGGGGATGAAAGACAATAATAAGATAAGAAAACCATTGTCAACATAAAGATTTATTACAAGCGTGTTACTATGGGGTTGGTCCGCCTGGATCATTTTGTATACGGTATAACATTATGACTTTGGAAACGAAACAGCGGCTTGGGACAAAAGACAATAATAAGATAGAAAACCATTGTCAACATAAAGATTTATTAAAATAGTGTTATTATTTGGTTGTTTTCAGCGTGTATAGCTTTGTTTTCATCTGATGTACGCCTGAATTATTTTGTATACTGTATAACATTAACCTTACTTTGCAACTAAACAGTGGCCCCCACCCGGGTCCGCCCTGGGGGACTTGGGTGGGGTTAACTACTTTTTAGTTCCCAGGGTCACCCTGGTCAGTCCCACAGGGTGGGTTTTCCTCTCAATTCTGGGGCATGTGTTTAATAATAATAATAATAATAATAATAATAATAATAATAATAATAATAATAATAATAATTTCTATGGCGCCTAACCTCAGGTAGAGCTCTAGGCACCTTACAAATTTCAAAAATACAATTACAGAAAACTGTACACAATATTACACGCACGCACACACACACACACACACACACACACACACACACACACACACACACACACACACACACACACACACACACACACACACACATTCCAGGTACCACAGCAAAACTACAACAGAATCCTCAGCAGTCAATGATTAATCAGTGGGGCAATGGAGTTGGAAAAGGTGTGTTTTTAG
This sequence comes from Semisulcospira habei, assembly GCA_036245525.1. Lineage (NCBI taxonomy): Eukaryota > Metazoa > Mollusca > Gastropoda > Semisulcospiridae > Semisulcospira > Semisulcospira habei. The sequence continues at coordinate 49,908,802 of BTPG01000008.1, forward strand.
CGCAGATTTAAAAACGTCTTTTGAAGCACTGTGATGGACATGGGATGGGATTTCGTTCCAGTACAGCGGCCCAAGATATGAAAAAGACCGCTGGCCAATAGACTTGGTACGTACAAAAGGTACACAGCAAAATGTGCAACAGAGGATCTGAGTTGTCTTGAGGGAGTGTACAGCTGCAGGAGAGAGGACAGGTACGGGGGGCTTGATGTGGAAATGCAGCTGAAGCAGACAGAAGAAAGTTTATACTGAATTCTTGCAGCCACAGGGAGCCAGTGAAGGGATTTAAGTACAGATGTAATATGATCAGTTTTGCGCTTTTTGGTGACGAGCCTCGCAGCAGAATTCTGAACTTTTTGAAGCCTGTCAATCTTATATTTGGGACAGCCTGCATACAGTGAATTACAATAGTCCAGCTTGAAAAGAACAAATGCACAGATGAGAGTTTTTGTGGCTTCGATGGTCAAATAGTGTCTGATAGAAAAAATGCGACGGAGCTCCATGTAGGCTGTGCGACAGGTGTTGACAATCTGTTGGTTCATGGACAGTGTTTCGTCCATGGTTACTCCAAGATTCTTGGCGGTGTGTGAGAAATTGATGATGCTGGTTCCTATGGCCATGGACGTGGGGAGGGAAAGTGAACTGGTCAATCTGGGGGGTTTGATTATAAGAGACTCAGTTTTATCATCATTAAGTTGAAGTTTCTTTGATGACATCCACTCTTTGACATCACAGATACAGTTCTGCAGGCTTAGGATGGCACTAGGCGCTAGGGTCGGGAGTAGCGCGTTCGTACAGCTGGGAGTCATCGGCAAAGCCATGGTGGGAAACCGAGAATCTCTCAATTACACTGGAAGAGGCTGGAAGTAGAGAATGAAGAGAATGGGGCCTAGGACTGAGCCCTGGGGGACCCCAAAGCGCAGTAGAGAAGGACTCGACTGGTAGCTGTTAATGACAACAGTCTGGTGACGATCAGTCAGGTAAGATCTGAACCAGGACAGGACACTACCCGTAATGCCAAACGTGGAATGCAGTCGATGCAGTAGGATCTCATTGTCTATTGTCTTGAAGGCGGCTGTCAGATCGAGCAAGGCTAGAACAGAGACATGTCCATCATCAATTGTCCTAAGCATGTCATTCACAATCTTGAGGAGAGCAGTCTCAGTGGAGTGCCCGGGCCGATACGCTGACTGGCAAACAGGAAGAAGACTGTGAGCATTCACATGGTCAAGGAGATGGGAGAAAAAAAAATCCTTTCAAGGAGCTTGGATAGGAAGGGCAGATTTAAGACAGGCCTGAAGTTTTTCAGATTTTCAGGGTCAAGACTGGGCTTTTTAAGCAAGGGTTTGACGATGGCTGATTTGTAAACAGCAGGGAAAATACCAGAGGACAAAGAGTCATTGACCAGGGAAGTGATGGTAGGGAGGACTATGTCAATACAATCAAAGAGAAGTTGGGTAGGGATGGGATCCAGGTCACACGTCTTAGCAGCGCACTTTGTCATGATCTTACGAACATCATCTTCGGACAAACTCTTGAAGGTATGGAAGACTTGTCCAACAAAGGGCACATCATGACTGGAAGGTGAAACTGATGACTGGGAGTCCAGTTTGTCTCGAATAGACTCTACTTTGAGTGGAAAAACTCACAGAACTTCTCAGGTAACTCAATGGGAGGAACAGATTTTGGCAGAGGAGACACAGTCTTTTTTGCAAGAAGTTTGCATGTGAAGTTGAACAGCTGTTTGCTTGACGTGCATTCCAAAATGTTCATACTGATGAAAGCCGTTTTTGCATTCAGCACTAGTTTATTGACTATCTTTTTCGCTGCCTTGAAGATCTGCTTGTGGACCGTTAGACCTGACTTCAACCAAAGTCTTTCTGCTTGTCGGCGTTCCCTTTTGGCGGCACAAAGCTGCTCACTGGCATCATTAAACCATGGGGACGGTTTACGGGATGAGGATCTGCATTTTGACAGTGGAGTATGACTGTCTAGGACCAACTTCAGACATGCATCGAACTGGTCAACAGTGGGATGGGACACGTCAGACAGGAGACCCTGCAGGTCCGCCTTAAAGGCCACTTTGTTTCTGTCTACCCTTGGTCCATTCACTTGTATTTTTTTAAAGCTCTCCCTACTGTCTGCGCTGCCTGTATCTCTTGAAAAGAAGTACCCAACGGAGAAAGAAACACGCTTAGAAAAGACGGTTACAACACAATTTATTAATATTTCGGGTAAATTGGCTTTGTCAAAACAGACAAACAAACAGAGAGATCAGTCGCTACTTATCTTCATTCGCGGAAGGAATGTGGCACATTCCTTCTGCAAATGAAGATAAGTTGGGTACCTCTTTGCATTTTACACGCTTGGCAGTCACCTTTTGGGTCTGAATTAATTTTTTTGTATCTCTCTTGATGTTGGATGTGTGTTGCTAAATGGTCTTAGGTTTATTAGCGTATTAGACCGGCTGGCGACATACATTCAATATTCTGTTCAATTTCTTTTTTCACAAGCAGTGCTGGCACGTCCTGAGAAAGTCTTGTTGCTGTCGGGACGTTCAGCAATGTACAACCAATCGGGATGAAAGACAATAATTAGATTTTTAAAAAAAACATTGCCAACATAAAGATTTATTACAAGAGTGTTACTATGGGGTTGGTCCGCCTGGATCATTATTTGTATACTGTATAATATGTGACTTTGCAAACGAAACAGTGGCTGGGGATGGAAAAGAATAATAAGATAAGAAAACCATAAAAAATTTATTACAAGGGTGTCACTATGGGGTTGGTCCACCTGGATAATTTTGTATACTGTATAACATGTGCCTTTGCGAACGAAACAGCGGCTGGGGATGAAAGACAATAATAAGATAAGAAAACCATTGTCAACATAAATATTTATTACAAGCGTGTTATTATTTCAGTGTGTATACCTTGTTTTTATCTGATGTACGCCTGGATCATTTTGGAAATGTCTGTAACTTTTTTGTTACTATAAAGTACACTTTGCATACTGTGCATTGTTTCAAAAGTCACAGGAAGCATAAACCTTAGCTGAGTTGGTATACCTCGCCCTCTACCTATGTTAAACGCACCAGCGGCGCCATTGTTGCTATTTTCGCACCAGACCGGTCGCTCGGACCAGTCATGTGCACCAGAACTGCGCACGCAGGTTGGCTTCTGCACTTGCAGTGTGGTCTCGTACGTTCACGCGGAAGATTGTGATGGCAGTCGGAAAAAAGGTTCGTTTGTGGTTTTAACTTTTAGCCGCGCCTTTTACCTCCCATAACACGCCAGTTTTGTGTAGAGATGGCGGAGGCGTGTGTCATGCCCCACGCCACTGAATCAAGTCCATTGTACTTGTAGTCTGCTCATCTCTCGAACTTCAACTATGACGGTGCTTTCTGCCGCAAACGACGCAGATGTCGCAAAATCACCTCCATTGAGGGGGGAAAAAGCTATTTTTCAAATCTGCCTAATCGCTTAATGTTTCGTGGTGCTAGCGTAAGGATGGATGCATTATTGCCAGATTGCACATGGGAAAGGGTTTATTCTTTATTCATGTTATTTTGCAGCAATCAAACGACGGTGACGTGATTCTTTGCCCATTACAGGTGCAGAAAGCACACGCTGTAAACCAATCGGGTGAACCACACGGGTCCGAGCGACTGGTCTGGTGCCAAAATAGCAACATTGGCCGCACCGCTGGTGTGTTTAACCTAGGCACAGGACAAGGTATACCAACTCAGCTAAACTTTCTTGTGCACTTGCTAGAACTCAGTATATTTCTCTCTCCATTTTATGAATAGAGGCACATCATCATCATCATCATCATCATCAGTCCCTTGCCCGAACTGGGCGTTGGGGGGACTGAAAGACAGCAGCAACAGACAGTGCTCTCCACTGAGTTCTATTTTGGGCGGTGGCAAGCAAGTCTGGCATCTCGAGTTCGGTCCATTCTTTTATGTTTGCGACCCAACTCTTTCTCTGACGACCTCGCCGACGACTTCCTTCGAGAGTGCCTTGGAGGATAGTCTTGGACAAGGTGTTGTGTCGGGTCACGTGGCCAAACCAAGCAAGCTTGCGCCGTTTCACGGTTGCCAGAAGGGGTTCATGTGGGCCCACCAGGGAAGTGACGATGCTCCGTACATATTCGTTGGTCTTGTGCTCGCGGTACGAGATGCGGAGCAACTTCCTCAGGCACTTGTTCTCAAAGGCCTGGATTTTCTTTTCTGAGTATGCAAGCAGAGTCCAAGTCTCACAGCCGTAGAGTAGAATAGACACTACGAGGGACTTGTAAAGCCTGTACTTGATGGTGAAGCTGATGGAGTTACTTCGCCATATCCTGTCCAGCCTGGCCATTGCGGATGTTACTGTACCTATCCTGATACGGATCTCTGCTATGCAACTACCGTCTTTGGACAGGGTGGCTCCCAAGTACTTGAAGCTATTGACCTCTTCTAGCTTCTGGCCGTTCATGTGAATGTTGCTGCTGCTGTCGCTTGTGGTGTTGATCATCACTTTGCTTTTATCCGTACTGATCTCCATGCCATAAGACCCTGCGCTAGTTGAAAGTTTGTCTGTCAGGTTTTGGAGCTCACTATTGCTGCCTGCCATGAGGTCAATGTCGTCTGCGAATCGAAGATTGCACAGGGATCTGCCACCAATAGAGATTGAAGTATGGTGGTCGTGGAGGGTTTCCTGCATGATCTTCTCCAGGAATATGTTGAAAAGGACAGGAGAGAGAGCAGGCATCCTTGACGGACACCGATCGTCGTCCTGAAGAACTCGCCTGACTGATTGTTAAGTAGAACCGCGCTGCAGGCGTTCTTGTAAAGCGCTTCTATCATTTGGATCAGTCCCTCCTCTATGTTAAACGATCTCATGACTTGCCAGAGTCCGTCGTGCCAGACGCGATCAAATGCTTTCCTGAAATCAATGAAGTTGTGGTAGAGTTCGCGCTGATGCTGCAGATGTTTCTCGATCAGGACGCGGCAGTTGAAAATCTGCTCTACAGTGCTTCTTCCAACTCTGAAGCCAGCCTGTTCTTCTGCCAGCAGTTCCTCGGCGAAAGTTTTGAGGCGGTTGAGAATGATTCTAAGCATTACTTTGCTAGGGTGACTTATCAGACTGATAGTTCTGTAATTCTGGCACTGTTTCAGGTTTCCTTTCTTGGGGAGCGGGATCACTAGAGACTGTGTCCATTCTACTGGCCATTTCTTTTGCTCCCAGATCTTTTGACAGAGTGTAGTGAGGACCTTCGTTGTTACTTCTCCTCCATGTTTCAACAGTTCAGCAGGTACGTTGTCTACACCTGGAGACTTTCCTCCCTTCAGGCCGCGTACGGCTGCTTCCACCTCTTCAGCTAACACTGGCAGGTCTTCAGCCTTCCTGGCCCCAGCCTGGTTGTTTTGGAGGATGCTGGTGTCTGGCTCAGCCTTGTAGTTATACAAGTCTCGGCAGTACTCAGTCCATCTGTTTAGTACAGCAGTGTTTTCCGTAAGGAGTTGGCCGCTGCTGTCTTCGATGACTGTGGCTGTTCGCTGTTGAGTCTTGGTGAGGGTCTTTATCGCTTCATAAGCCTTCTTGCTGTTGCCGTTTGCCATGCCCTCTTCCACGCTACAACACTGGTCTTCAATCCAATCTTCAGTCACTAAAACCCTTTACGTGCCGAAGGCAAGAACAAGTTTTCCTCATCAGAAAGTTGCCAGAAAAAGGTTTGACTGCTCTTGATTGTTTGATTTGAAGCGTTTACAAACAATTACTGTGTTTTTATATGCATGCACCTTTGATGTGTTTAATAAAGGCTGAAGTTTCAAGTGATTTCTTATGTTGTCAGTTAATTAATTAATGTCAGTGTTCTGTTTTGTCATTTTAAGTGTTAGTTTCTTCGTCTGGGTCTTTTTCAATCTTTCATATTTGTCCACACTTTTTAACCCACATCATACTGAGGCTGAAAGCTTCAAGTTTGTACACTGCCATATATGCAAGCTACATTACAGTACTGTTCAGATGAGGACATAGACCAATGGCTTTAGTTCAAGGGTGGTGCCACAATAGCTTGGCGCCTAGAGGCGCCAAGCTATTCTGGCACTACCCTTGGACTATTTTAGTCACACCTGTTGCACTCTGATGTATTCCGAATGATAAGGGTTGTTACAATTGTGGTTGTGTTGTTCTGTGAGAGCATGCATGTGTTAATCGTAGGAAACGAGCCGATATTTATTTGAGCTATCGTGGTTACGAATCACGTACCTTTTCAGTGAGATTCTTCATCGTTCGTGCAGATAGCGGAATTGGCTTTGTTATGATACGCTAAGATTAGTCCGGAAGTTTCTAGCACAGTCGCACGGAGAAGAGCGGTCGATTTTTGTAATGCGTAGATTCGCTGAGAATAAACCAGAACGTTCGAGCAAGGTCGCACTGTCTAGTGACCTCGTACATGTGACGTCAAAATGTAAATAACATTTTAGTAGAGCCGTTCTATTCTTAGTCATAGTTATCTTCTGTGCGCGTGAATTTAGCAGCCAGTCAGTGTTTTATTAAAGGTCTTGAATGGTCTGCCATACTCTTGTGTGACGTCGTTACACACTAGGATTTGGGGTTGAAATTAGCAGTCGAATTTTCGTATACTATTTTAGTTTATTCTAGAAAGTTCTTTTTATTTAATATTTATGAGTTTCAGTTACGTATTCTGTTCTGAATGGTTGCGTTGGGTGAATTCGGTGGATTTTTCAGGAAAGTTGTTTTACTATAAAAGATGGTGTTAGGAAGCACGTGTGTACATTGTCATGCATTGTCAGTTGTAGGGACACACAGTTTATCGTAGGTACGTGGCCCGTATAGGGTGTACATTGTGAGAGACGCAGCGTACGGGTGGTGTACGTTGTTGGAGAAACATTGTGTCGCCAGTGTTGACATTGTTTTTGAAGAGACATTGTATCAGTGTTGGTGCATTTGGGAATGCATTGTGTGGAGATCGCATCGCTGAAATAAAGTATTGTTGGAACTGTTACTCCAGTATTGTCTCAGTACAACCTTAAGCCACGTGTGACGGGTTGCAACTGAATGAAGTTTCTTTAAAAAGAACCTTACGTGCGTGCGTCTGGTGTGATATCATACTACGACTACGACTCAACACGTAACAAGGGTTAATATTCAAAATGTTCTGTTGCTGTTTGTCTCAAACTCCAGAGTACATAAAAAAGGTCCCTTAATTTCCAGAATACATTATCTTGATTCTCACATAAATGCCATGATAAACTATTTTGCTTTGTTTAAATGTTTAAAAGATTTCCTCTGTGAAAATCAAAATCTAAAGGTTGGGGGCCACAGGTCATTCAATTTTGCACCATACAATGTTAAAAATGTTAATGTGTACATACACATTAAGTTAAAAAAAATGAATGTGAAAAAGAAGTATTCCATGAACTTGACCTTATTACAGACGCCTAATGTTGTGAAGACACCCATTTTCACTGTAATGCCAGTTTTTTTGTGTGAGAGGCACCCACTTTATTGGCAGAAACCCATTTGTTTCTCCATCCAGTGGTTCTGTTTCTAGAAAATGTCTATCTTATTTTAAGTTATAGAGCTTAGTTATAAGGTTAGTTTTAAACATTGACATCAATTTCAGAGCCCTATAATAAATAGAAATATGGGAACCCATTTTCACATAAAATGGTAGGTAACCCACTCTGAGGCTTTTGCCTCCATGTGTGTGTGCGTGTGTGTGTGTGTTTGTGTGTGTGTGTGTGTGCGTACACCAAATGACTAAAATGGGTTACTTTCTTTACCATCCTTATGCAATCTGGGTGTGTGTGAAATTCTGGGTGACCAGGTCAGACACCCATTTTTTCTGAGGTTGTTTCTGTATTATCTTTCATTCAAAAGTCAAAAAAAAATATCAAAATACGATGTCCCAATTTTAACAGATTTACTTCATGGTTGTGTTTCAGGGATGCCCTGGGCCTGTGTGTGGACACGGAAGCGGCCGGAGTGTTTTCAGATCAATTTGCTGATCGCCGATTGGTTAGCCCAACACCGATGAACGGAGTTGTTTCCCTTGCTTAAACGTCTTTCATCTCCAACGGTCACCGGCCATTCTTTTGCGTTTGCAGAGGTACTTTATGCAATATTTCTTAGTTAAGAGCACGCCCAAATGTACTTGTTCAGTGCAGTTATTTAACTGAGAGATGCCTCCAATCTCCGATACCCGTTTGGCCCAGAAAGACAAGACGTCTGCTTCAAACGTGTCTTCGGCCTCTCGGCCGCTCTGACCGTTGAGTCTTGTAGTAAATGATAATAGAACCCCACGATTTTAACAAAATCTTTCTTCTTCAATGAAAGGAATTCGTTCAATAACCCCATTACAAGGTCAATCTGCCACGCGATTTTGTTTCTTCTTTTTTTCTGACGTGTTAACTTGCCACATGCATGCACAATATCAGTTGACTTTTTTTTTAAAAACAAAAATGGCGCCAGATTTCAATCCTCGTTCGCAAAACTGCCTCGCGATTCGAAGAACAAACGTCCACAAACAGGTCTTTAGGAATGTGCAACTGAAGTGTCGCTTTTTACTGTATTGCCAGTTTTTAGTTCTCAGGGTCACCCTGTCAGCCCCACAGGGTGGGTTTTTCTCTCTATTCTGGGGCATGCATGTGTTTCTGTCTACCCTTTGTCCATTCACCTGTATTTGCCTTTTTAAAACTCTCCCTACTGTCTGCACTGCCTGTAGCTCTTGATATTGGATGTGTGTTGCTAAATGGTCTTAGCTTTATGTCTTGGCCCCATGTGTTAGGTTTATTTAACTCATTCTACCCCAGACACACCACGGCAGGATAAGGATCCACCATGATAGTTCAAGGGTGATGCCAGAATAGCTTGGCGCCTACGGGCGCCAAGCTATTCTGGCATCTCCCTTGAACTATCATGGTCGATCTGTGCCCTGCACTGGCAATGCAGTCTTGAGAGGACAGGGGCAAAATTTAAGGATTTTGATGTTGGGGTAGAATGAGTTAAGGTATTTGACCGGCAGGCGACATACATGGCAATGTTCTGTTTAGGTGTTTTTTTTTCACAAGCAGTGCAGGCACGTCCTGAGAAAGCCTTGTGGCTGTCGGGACGTTAAGCAATGTACAATCAATCTGATTCAAAATGTCAGTTGGTTTACATGGTTGTATTGGACATGTTCTCAGCAACACCGTTTTGGTCACACCGGCTCAGGACTTTCTGCACATACCCAGCGCCGGATGGCAGCAGGATGTCCAAACCCATCGGGATCTATGCTGCAGAATCATGCCCCCCCCCCCCCCAGCCTCTGCCACAGAGGGTGTGTCTGGTAGGAGGGTGCATGGACGGCAGCGGAATGCTCCCAATTACAAACTGGTAAGTAAAGTGATTCTATGATCATCTTCATTTTATTGGCTGGGGTGCGTGCGAAGCAAAAGTGAGTTTATGTTCTGGGCCACTGGTCGTCCGTCCGTCGTCCATGGTAAACTTTAACTCATTCTACCCCAACACCAAAATCCTTAAATTTTGCCCCTGTCCTCTCAAGACCGCATTGCAGCGCAAGACACAGATCGACCATGATAGGCACCAAGCTGTTCTGGCATCACCTTTGAACTATCATGGTCGATCCTTATCCCAGGGGTGGGATTCTTCCGCGTTTCCGCGGATTTCCGCGGAAATTCTTTCACAATTCCGCTGAAGTATATTTATTTTCCGCGTCTAATGACAACGAAAAAGACGAAAAAAAACTTCTTAAATGGCAAAAAAATCTCCAATGGGTTGGATTTGTATGTAGTTTGGTTCACTATCGCCCGACACTTCCGGTAGCTTTAGGTCGCAGTGGAAAATGGCGGTGAAAAAGGATATTGTCCAAGACAGAGTGCCGTTTAGTGTGCATCTGAACATAAACTGGTACGCACATTCCATTTTTATACTGCAGATCAGGAGTGTCATAACAAAGTCCATTTTCGGGTGTGTTTGGTCTCGCTCCCCCTGTCGGTTTTTGGATACTTTGGCGAACGGTGGACACGCGCCTATCCCCCCCCCCCTCCCCCCCTGTCGTTTGAATTTTTGGCCGCTGAAAATGAAGGACATGAACCCCCCCCCTCCCCCCCCCCCTCGTCGTTTGAATTTCCACGTATTCTTTCTTACTAGAATCCCACCCCTGTTATCCTGCTGTGGTGTGTCTGGGGGTAGAATGAGTTAACGGTGGCATTTTCTCGGAGACTATTCAAGCCACATTCTTCAAGCTTGGCCCAAGGATACTTTGTGGCAAGACCTTTTTAAACATGCCAATTTGAGTGACCTCTCTCAAAGGGTCACGCAGGGTTGACAAATGTGTGAAAACTGCTTGCATTTTCAGAAAACGTGGATTTTGACTGCTGCAGAAGCCAGCCCTCGTCACCGAGGTCACACATATGTAAATCGGTCATACACGGGATTACTCTTTTTATTCTTGTGCAAGGCCCCTTAAACCAAAATTGGGCTGTTTCTGTTTCTAATGCAGCTTTGGTTTTAATCTTTCTTTCTTTCTTTCTCCAGTTGGCAAATGGCGCCTGGGATGGACCCGACTGAGACTGAGAGCAGTGCCAGCGCATCGCAATACGAGGGCAGTGATGACGAGGAGTTTGTTCCTGGCTCGAGCTCACCGGATTCAGAGGGTGTGTCGGCATCAATTGCTGGGATCTCTGACATAGACAGTATTGTATCGACTATGTTAGATTTCATCAAAGTGGCAGGTTCGGGGTGGCCAGGTGTTGGTGACGCTAGTACCAGCAAGGTGCAGTGTGCGTTAGGGGGTGGCAATGAGAATGTGGATAGGCAGGAGGAACATGATGCTGGAAAGAGTGGGGGAAGAGCACTTACAGAAGAAACAGGTGTGCACGTGTCGCAGAGAGGGAAAGGAAAGTACAAATGGGACAAGAAACATGCATGCAAATTGTGTGGCAAGCTTGTCTTGAAAATGAGCACGCACTTACAAGATGTCCATGCAGATGAGGCAGACGTTGCTAAAATTGTGTCGATGAAAAAAGGGACCAAGCAGAGACGTCGAGCATGGATCAGACTACAAGATGAGGGTGATTACATGCATAACGTTGCTGTTCTTGAAAACAAATCCGGATGTTTGATTCCTAAGTATCGCACCAAAACTAGTAAGGTAGACGACCTTCTCGCCTGTAGCCATTGCAAAGGGCTCTATCAAAAAAAAAGCTGATCTCTGTACACTCAAAACGTCGCTGTCAGAAGCCAGGAGGGTTTCAGATCACTCGGCGAGGAGACGCGGCGTGCCGTGGTCGGCTAATGCTTCCAATACCCTTAGACGTTGAATTTTCATTCTATCACAAGGTCTTGGCCAGCCAGAGAGATGATGAGATAAGCCGTCTCATCAGAACTGACCCCTTGCTTCTTGAGTATGGAAAGAGATTATTTGACCGCAGGGACATTGAAGAACACACGGCTGGACAAATCAGCTCCAGGATGCGAGAGTTAGGGAGACTATTAAAGATTATCAGAGTGAGGTCAGAAATGAAAATCGCAAGTTTAAATGCTGTGATCAATTCAGCTAGCTTTGATCATGTTGTCCTGGCTGTAAAAGAGCTAGCAGATTTTGATGAGGACACACATCAGTTCAAAAAAGGCAATCTCGCAATGCGCATAGGCCATGCTTTGAAAAAGTGTTCACAGATCAAACAGTCACAGGCATCCAAACAGCTTGGGCAGGGTTCAGACGACAGGTGGCGACAGGAGCTCTCTGAGGCGCAGCGGTTTGACTATGTCTTCAACGGGGACTGGTATGATTGTGTGTCCGCTACAGCAGCCCAGTCGGTCGGGAAAATGATAATGAACAAACCCAAGCTGATCCCATCATGTGAAGATGTGAGGAAGGTCCAACAGCTTCTTGAGACAAGGATGGTTTCGGAAGATTATCCGACAGTGGTTAAAGCAACTCTTTGTGCTGTATCACTTTTCAACCGAAAAAGAGGGGGAGAAGTTCAGAGAATGAAGGTGTCAGACTTCCAGAATGCTAAGATTGGATCGATCACCAATCAAGATATCTTGAAAGGTCTCACAGAGGTTGAGAAGAAAATGGTGAATCATTTTCAGCGAGTGGAAATCAGAGGCAAGTTTAATAGGAGTGTTCCCGTTTTGCTGACGAAGAAGATGATGACAACTGTGGACAGAATCCTTCAAATGAGGCAATCAGTGCCAGCTCTCGCTGATTCCCAGTACATCTTTGCCACACCTTCTGGTCAGAGGCCTTACAGAGGCCATGATGTTCTGAAGGCCCATGCCCTAGAAGCAGGGGTGTCATACCCAGCCATGTTCACATTTACTCAGTTGCGGAAGCAGGTTGCAACTTTGGCTCAGTCAATGGCCATCTCGGAGTTAGACCAGGATCAGCTGGCAGATTTCCTTGGCCATGATATTCGGATACATCGCCATATCTACCGCCAACCTCAAGACGTCCTTCAAAAGGCAAAAGTGGCAAAGATTCTTCTGTCAGTTAACAATGGGATGACAGATTTTGAGAGTTGCATTAGAGCTGAGCTGGGCGATGATGAAGACATTGACTTTGACAATGAAGACACATCAGAAACTGGCAGAGAGGTCTCGGGGGAACAGCACATGTGAATGAAGCAAGTAGCAAGTCAGCAACACAGGAATCGATGAGCATGACGGAGAAAAGACGTCCATAGCCTGATGACAATCTAGATAGTTTTGATGATGACAGTACTGCGTCAGCTCCTGTTCGAAAGAAAGCTAGATTTACAAGGAAACCATGGGGGGAAGCTGAAGAGAAAGCTGTTCAAACTCGTTTCAAGACACACCTCGTCATGAACAAACTTCCTGGAAAGGCCGAGATACAGTACGCAATGGCAGAGGAGCCTGCACTTAGACATAGGCGCTGGACAAACATTAAGGATTACGTCCGCAACAGACTGAAAAAGTTACAAAAGAAATGAATTGATGTTCCCCGCCACTCGCGGCTTTTTTGATTTCATACAGATTTATTACATGAGTGTTATTATTGGGGTGGTTTCAGCATGTATAGCCTGCTTTTTTTTTTTTATCTGATGGACGCCTGGATCATTTGTGACCCTCTCTCACAAAATCAGTCTTAAGAACTCGCATTTTGGATGTTTTGACATATATACATTTATGAAAACTACAGTGTTTGCTGATTACTGTGATATATGACTGTATGCTGTAGTGCAAAAATTGTAAAAGCTGTTAGTGTTTAAAGTTGTTAAAGCCTCCGGCGGCCATTTTGAGCAAACAGCCTGTGAAGTTTCTGTGTGCAGCATAATTGGAGCCAAGGGCAGACTTTTAAAATCATTTTTTACCTATTTAATGGCATTTTTCATGATAAAGATTTTAACCATACGATACTTTGGTGTATGTAGAATACATTTCTCCCAAAAAGTGAAAATGCCCCAGATTGACCCCCACCACATATTATTGCGTGTAGTGCTGATTGGCTCGCTGCGAGTTAAGACTGGTTTCGTGAGAAAGGGTCACATTTTGTATACTGTATAACCTTTGGATTTGCAAAACGAAACAGCCGGCTGGGGACAAAAGACAATAATAAGATAAGAAAACCATTGACAATGTAAAGATTGATTACAAGAGTTTGTAATATACTGCATGCCATTTTAAAAAACTCTGCAAATGAAAGAATGGTTGGTTGTACTGCATACCATTTTAAAAACTCTGCAAATGAAAGAATGGTTGGTTGTTTGTTGGAGACGAAAGACGTTAAATAAAGGCTGAAGTTTCAAGTGATTTTTTATGTTGTCAGTTAATTAATTAATGTCAGTGTTCTGTTCTGTCATTTTAACTCATTCTACCCCAAGACCGGAATCCCCAAATGTTGAAGTCGTCTTCAGAAGACTCCGTTGCAGTGCAGGACACAGATCCACCATGATAGTTCAAGGGTGATGCCAGAATAGCTTGGCGCCCATAGGCGCCAAGCTATTCTGGCATCACCCTTGAACTATCGTGGTGGATCTTAAATTTTGCTGGGGTAGAATAAGTTAAGTGTTCGTTTCTTCGTCTGGGTCTTTTTCTATCTTTGATATTTTTCCACACTTTTTGACCCGCATCATAGTCATACTGAGGCTAATAGCTTCAAATTTGTTCACTGCCATAATTCTATGCAAGCTACATTACAGTACTTACAGATGAGGACATAGACCAATGGCTTTAGTTCAAGGGTGGTGCCACAATAGCTTGGCGCCTAGAGGCACCAAGCTATTCTGGCACTAACCCTTGGACTATTTCAGTCACACTAGTTGCACACACTGGTGTATTCCGAATGATAAGGGTTAATATTCAAAATGCTCTTTTGCTGTTTGTCTGAAACTCCAGAGTACCCAAAAACACACAAAAAAGTCCTTTAATTTCCAGAATACATTATGTTGATTCTCACATCAATGCCATGATAAACTGTTTTGCTTCAGAAGGACAAAACGCAGCAATGTTTAAAAGATTTCCTCTGTAAAAATCATAATCGAAAGGTTTCCGGCCAGTGTTTATTGAATTTTGCACCATACAATGTAAAGAATGTTAAAGCACACATACACATTAAGTTGGGAAAAAAAATTAATGTGAAAAAGAAGTATTCCATGAACTTGACCTTATTACAGACGCCTACTGTTGTGAAGACACCCATTTTGACTGTAATGCCAGTCAGTTTTGTGTGAGAGAGACACCCACCCACTTTATTGGCAGAAACCCATTTTTTCGGCATCTAATGCCTCTGTTTCTAGAAAATGTCTATTTTATTTTAAGTTATAGAGCTTAGTTATAAGGTGAGTTCTAAACATTCGCATCAATTCCAGAGCCCTAGAATAAATAGAAATATGGGAACCCATTTTCACATGAAATGGTAGGTAACCCACTGTGAGGCTTATGTGCGCCTGTGTGCGTATGTGTGTGTGTGTGTGTGTAGTTTGCTGTCCATCTTAAACTTTAACGTTGGCATTTTCTCGGAGACTTTTCAAGCCACATTCTTCAAACTTGGCCCAAAGATACTTTGTGGCGAGGCCTTTCTCAACATACCAATTTGAGTGACCTCTCACAAAGGTCAAGATCACAGGGGCTCAGGAAATAGGTCAAAAATAGCTATATTTTGACTTTTTTTTCTGAAATACTATTCACAACTTCAAACCCAAACTTGGTACAAAGATAGCTGAGGGTAAGACCTTTCCATGCCTACTAATTTGGTTGATACCTCGGTAAGGTCAAGGGTCACAAGAGCCGGCTCAGGAAATAGGTTCAAAATAGCCACATTTATTAAAAAAAGATGTTATTTTTTTTCAAAAACAACTTTAAACCCAAACTTGCTACAGAGATACCTGATGGGAACACCTATCTATGCATAATGTTTTGGATAACGCTTCGGAAAAGTCAAGAATCACAGGCTGGCAAATGTTGGATCCAGGTTGGGGCAGGGGGGTTCAGACCAAATTTGTAAAAATGCTGTAACAAAGTCCCTTTTTGGGGTGTTTGGGACCCCCCCCCCCCACCCCAACCCCCTCCCTCATTTGTTCATTCGGTCCTTGGAAGCAAGGTCTATCGCATCGCCCCCCCCCCCCCTCTTGCACTCCTCGCTGTTTGATTTTTGGCACCCCGAAAGCAAGGTCTGTCGTTCTTCCCCCCCCCCCCCCCCCCCCCCCCCCGGTTGTTTGAATTTTGTGACCCCTGGCAGCAAGGTCCGTCGACTCCCCCCTCCCCCTCATCTCCCCGTTTGATTCTTCGGCCCTTGGAAGGAAGGTCTGTCAACTACTCCCCCCCCCCCCCCCCCCCACCCCACCCCCTCCTCTCCCTGTTTGATTTTTTCGCCCCCCAGTATATAACAAATTGTAGTGTCGAGGAGGCCCTTTGTATCAGGTTCACGGTTCCAAACAAGACGTTGGACCCCCCCCCCCCTCCCCTCCTCCCCCGCAGGAGTAAAGTAAAGTGACCCGACCCTGTCATGTGTTCTTAGAACATTTCGGCAGTCTTTCTGAACGTGTCTTAACCCATTTCGCCTGGGACCCTGAAGCAGGAAATGGATTGACCATGATAATTCAACGGTGCTGTCAGATTAGCTTGGCGCCTTCAGACCCCACCCGGGTCTGCCCTGGGGGACTTGGGTGGGGTTAGGTATTTTTTAATTCCCAGGGTCACCCTGGTCAGCCCCACAGGGTGGGTTTTTCTCTCTATTCTGGGGCATGTGTTTCTGTCTACCCTTTGTCCATTCACCTGTTTTTGCCTTTTTAAAACTCTCCCTACTGTCTGCACTGCTTGTAGCTCTTGATATTGGATGTGTGTTGCTAAATGGTCTTAGCTTTATTTAGGCCCCATGTTGTAGGTTTATTTAACGTATTTGACCGGCTGGCGACATACATTCAATTTTCTGTTTAGTTTTTTTTTCACAAGCAGTGCAGGCACGTCCTGAGAAAGCCTTGTTGCTGTCGGGACGTCTTCAGGAGACAAGCTAGTCTGACACTACCCTTGAATTATCATGGTCAATCTATGCAGCAACAGAGGTTATGCAACAGCTCCAACATTTGAGAAATGGGACCTTGGGTCTAAATGTGTTTGTGTGTGTGTGTGTGTGTGTGTGTGTGTGTGTGTGTGTGTGTGTGTGTGTGTGTGTGTGTGTGTGTGTGTGTGTTGTGAAGGGGTGAAGGAGATGTGGGGGGGGGGGAGGTGTTGGGGGTGCCCCGTGGGGGGAGGGGGAGGTGTGCATACAAATACGTGAGGCTAGTATCTGATAAGTGAAGTTATTGCCTGGGTCACGGGAGTTCGCTACACTGACCCTTGTAGGCCTGTGGGAGGTCAAAGGAACCATGCATTGTACCCCCTTCGACCAACAAGGTATTCAAGCTGTTTTGTTTACAGGAAAAAACTCAAATTCTCTTATCTTGCGCTTATAAGACACCATTGAATGTGGCATTTGGTCACGTGACAACATGTGGGCGTTAGCTTTGGCGCCTCGTGTTTTGAAAGTTTATGAATTTGGATTACCAAACAATGCCCCCTCACAGTCAGACTGGTGCTGAGAGCGATTTTAAGGTAAATTTTTATTTTTACAGCGTTCACATGAGGTCACAGATAGTGAAAGGACCGTATTCACTTTTCTGTTGGCTCACGTGCGAAGCGAAAGTGATTCTATTATTTTCTGTCCGTCATCCGTCTGCCATGGTCAGTGTCGAAAACTGTAACGTTGGCATTTTCTCGGAGACTATTCAAGCCATAGTCTTCCAACTTGGCCCAAGGATACTTTGTGTCAAGACCTTTCCAAACATAGCAATTTGAGTGACCTCTCACAAAGGGGAAGGTCACAGGGGCTTAGAAAATAGGTTAAAAAATAGCTATATTTTGACATAATTTATTTTTTTCTAAAATATTATTCACAACTTCAAACCCAAACTTGGTACTAAGATAACCTGAGGGTAAGACCTTTCAATTCATACTAATTTGGTTGATTCCTCGGAAAGGTCAAGGGTCACAAGAGCTCAGAAAATAGGTCCAAAATAGCCATATTTTGTCAAAAGATGATTTTCTTCTCAAATACTGCAAATATGGAGAGGGTCACAGGCTTGCAAATGTGTGTAAAATGCCAATTGTTGATAAAATTGTAGGTATTATGCACATTTTCACCAAATTTTCAAACAAATTTGGCACACATGCACACAGGTGATGATAAGACCTTCCTATCATGTATACTAGTTCAGTCAACTCTATGATATCATAAAGGTCAAGGGTCACGGGTGTTTGACAGCTGTGTGAAAACTAATTAGATTTTGAGAAAACATGGATTTTGCTGGTGCAAAAAGTCATCTCTTTGTCACAAAGGACACACATGTTACATCTAAAATCCACATTATGGTCTGTGGTGTTAAATCAAGATCTATGCCCTTTGGAGATGGGTGGCGTTTGCCTATTGATGGCACTGTTTTTATCAGTCAGCAACACAATATCAAGATTGATCTTGCGGGTGGCGGGATCATTTTTATGTGACTGAGTGTGTGTGTGTGTGCGCATGTGTATTTGTGTGTGTGTGTGTGTGTGTGTGTGTGTGTGTGTGCGTGTGTGTGTGTGTGTGTGTGTATGTGTGTGTGTTGTTAGACCAGTGTCTAATCTTCCCTTTCTTTTCAAGAATCTGGAGAAAGTTGTACTGAGTCAGCTCATGTCACATCTCAGTAGTAATGTACACAAACCAAGGGGAATCACTCACCGCTGGACAGAAAAAAAACAGTTAGATCCCCTGCCCCCGCCTATCAGGCACCTATTCGCCAGCCCACAGAGAAATACGCAGGTATAGAACAAGACGATCATCTACATCCCTTGGTAATAATGATTTACATCAGTAGCAATGATTTACATGATCTGTATCATTCTGCATATCGAAGAAATCACAGTATTGAGACTGACTTGCTTCACATTACCAACATGCCTGTTTACAAATGCCGACGTCGGACATGTCGCTTTGCTATCATTATTAGACCTGTCTGCGGCGTTTGACACGCTGGATCACGAGATTCTTTTTAGAACGCCTACGTATGTCTTTTGGTATTTCCGGTACAGCGCTGTCATGGCTCAAGTTGTACCTTCTTGAAAGACATCAGTCTGTATGTGTGAATGGGATCATGTCTCAGCCTGTGCTTTTGAAGTATGGTGTCCCACAAGGGTCTTTTTTGGGTCTCTGGTGTTCTCCTTTACACTGAACCAGTTTCCCAAATCATCAGCCAGAATAGCTGTGAGTATCACAAGTATGCTGTTGACACTCAGGTCTCTAAGTCTGACCATCCTAGTAACCTGCAGACCATTTTCTCCAATTTGGAGAAGTATGTAGTTGAAGTCAAAGACTGGATGGCTTGCAACAGACTAAAGTTATGATGACAAAACAGAGAGCATGCTTGTTGGTACTCGAGCTAGAATATCAGTCTCCAGCAGTGATCACATTTTCATAGGTGGCCATGACATTTCTTTCAAATCCGATGTAAACAAAAATCTTGGTGTTTACCTGGATTCGAGTTTATCGTTGGAAAAAACAGATTAGCCATCTTTTGCCGCACTGCCTACCTGGAGCTCCGCAGAATTGGCACGATCAGATCCTTTCTGACAGAAAAGACTACTGCCCAGCTCGTATGCTCACGCATTCTGTCCCGTCTAGATTAATGTAATTCCCTCCTTGATCTGATCAACTCACTCGCATTCAGCGTATCCAGAATAATGCAGCCAGGTTAGTCCTTCGCAACAACAACAACAACAAAAAAAACACCGCACTGATCATGTCACACCACTGCTAAAGCATCTCCACTGGCTACCTGTCAAGCAGATAATAGAGTACAAGCTGGCCACTTTGCCATACAAACACTATGACAATACACTCCCTGCAGAGAATTTTTTGGAATTAAGTGTTCCCAAGACAAAGGAGATGGTCTTCGATTTCCGCAGCAAGGGTCACTTTGACGGCGACATAACCATCGATGGTAAAACTGTAGACATTGTTGACAATTTCAAATATTTGGGCGTGACTCTTGATTCTAAACTTACCTTTGGCCCACATGTGCAGACTGTTTTCAAAAAGTGCCAACAAAGACTTACATACTGAGGAAACTAAGATCTTTTAACCTGAGCCCCAAACTGCTGTCACTTTTGCATGTCAGCATCATTGAGTCTGTTTTGTCATTCTGCACGATCTGTTTTTTCCCCGCATTGTCTACAGCAAACAAAAACGTGCTGTACCGCGTTGACCAAGACGGCCGCCAAAATCATCGGCTTATCTACCAACAGCCTCCTACAACTGACTAAGAGAGCGCAGGCTAGGAAAGCACGTGCAATCCTGAGTGACCCAACCCACCCACTTCACTCGCATTTTGAATTCCTTCCCTCCAAAAGACGCTATCGCTGTCCGAAACGTAACAGGAACAAATTCAAACCCTCTTTCATTTCGCAGGCAATACAGTTGTTGAACAAGTCTAAACTGTAACCCCCAGCCCTCAGGATTGCACGTGACTTTCCAGCTGACGTGACTTTCCAGCTGAGCAGACTCACACCTACTGACCTACAGTTCCCTTTGGGGGACAAACAGGGTAGCTCCAACATAGTCATACTGGACTTGCCGTGTTTTGCCTTCAGCGGGCTGTACTGCCATAAACTAAGTTTGTGAGCCTGTGCGCGTGTCTGGGCGTGCGCTATGATGTTAGTGTCAAAACGTACTATTTCATATTTTTGTCCAGTCAGAGATTTAGCCATGTTGTTTGTTTGATTTGTAATTGAGATATTATGTTTTTAACCTTGACCTACGCTCGGCAGGCAAAGACAAATATCCTTTAATGGACAATAAATTTCTTGAATCTTGAACCTTGAATCTTGAATCATATCTGTCCTTTTCCCTTGCATCACACAATCCTAGTAGAAGTCTACGCTCAAGCTCACAGAAACTGCTTGTTCAGCCCAGAGTTAACCTAAAAACTGCTGGTGCCGTTCTTTCAGTTATCAGGCCCCTCACGTCTGAAACTCACTGCATGTCCGTCTGTCCCCTACCCTGATGACTTTTAAAACAAATTTGAAGACCCATCTTTTCCACGTAGCATATCAGGATTAGCTTAGTCTGGATGTGCTGCCTGAAAATGTTGGCTGTTGTCTTATATGTGTAGTCCATGTATGTAGATCAGGGCCGGACCTGGGAAAAGTCGATGGGGGGGGGTTACAGATTCAGTATAAAGCGAAGGCGCGAAGCGCCGAGCCTTCTAGGGGGGTCCGGGGGCATGCCCCCCCGGAATTTTTTTTTTCAAGGATGCAAAATGGTGCAATCTGGTGCAATCTGAGCCTTGAAAAAGCCATTTGTGATGGTCTGGGGACTTTGAGCTTTTTGAACAATCGAACTGACAAACTCTGGGGTACAAAAATTATCACCTGCCCCTCCCTTAAAAAAAACACCCACACCCACACACACACACACACACACACACACACACACACAAACATTTATTTATCAACAGAGATGTTTTGTATACTATTATTATTCACTACTTTTCGTTGATCGTTAACGGTATAAAGCTTTACCTTGTAGTTTATGAACATCAGGGCCCTGCTTTCACTTCAGTTCAGTCTTGCTGCACTAGGTTCCTCGGCATTAGTACCATTTGTGAATTGTATCTTCTGGCAAAACAGTTCACTGCCTCTTTGAAGTCAATATCAACATCCCTGTGCACTTTCAGTAAAGCAAGTGCATTGAGTCTCTGTTGCCCCATTGTAGAGCGCAGGTAGTTTTTCAGGTTGCGCAACTGACTGTTTGAACGCTCACACTCGGCAGTAGTGACAGGCAGGGTGCAAAGGTTCTTTAGCATGATGAACAGGTTGGGATAAAAAATCCCTGTCACAGTGTTTCAGTGCTTCTGATGCCGTGGATGGGATGATAGCTGTCGCATTCTCAGCAGCACTTCGCCATTTGCAAACCCACCGTTGGTATTCTGCATCAAGGGTAGCGTTGTCTGGTAGGTCAGACTCCCACAACATTGCCAGTGTCTTCACCCCTTCTGGAACCTGCATGAAACCATCCTGGTTGTCTATTAAAGTGCTTGGCACCAGACAGAGACCATCAACTGCTAGGTCAGCATTTTTGAACCTCGAGTCCAATTCGGTTGACAGGTGTTCCAAGAAAGGAATGGCAATGCTAATCTTGAAATATTCTTCTGGAGTGGCCGCAGGTTGGTTGTCACGGAGAGTCTGGCGGGATGCTTGACGAGGAACAACAACATCAGTTGTCAAAGCATTTGCCATTTTGCTGACTTCACCAAACCAGGCAACGAACGCTGTGTCGACATCTCTTCTAATAGAAGACATGCAGTTACTGACCTCTTTGATTTCCCTGTAGGCATCGACAACATCTTTTGTTCTTTTCTGGAGCTTCACTGTCAAGGGTTTTAAGTAACGCAAACAATTGCGGACGACAACGAATGCAACGAGGAAAACACTGCTGCTCAAGGTGTGGAGAAAGCCAGTTGCCTTGGTCAATGTCTCACTGTCCCAATTGTCACTGTCTTCACACATTTGTCCCAAACAGTCGTGAACAACCAGGAAGAGAGATGTGTAAACCTCCAGTGCTTCATGTTTTTCTACCCATCTTGTTCTGCACAGATCAACAAGCTTTGTCTTTGTCGTGTCAGGCTGAGATGCTTCGATGGTATCTTCAAGTTTTCGTTGTCTCTTTGGAGAGTTTGAGAAAAACAGTGACAGTTCCCTCAGTGCTCCCATCATGTTCTTCACTGCAGGCAAGCCGCATGCTTTTACAATGCAGAGACTCAAGCTATGGGAAGCACAGTGAAAGTACAGTGCTTTGTTGTTCCTTGCTTGAAAACGTGCCTGCACTCCTTTAAACTTTCCTGCCATGTTTGCGGCCCCGTCATAACCTTGTCCTCTAACATTGTTGAAATCAAGCCCCCACAAGCCCAGACACTCAACAATCTTGTTGTAAAGTGTTTCACCTGTGGTATCTCTGCACTGGACAAAAGCCAGGAACTCTTCACGAACTTTCAGACTTCCATCGACGAATCTCAATATAATTGAAAGTTGTTCCCAGTTTGAGCTGTCTGTGACTTCGTCAGCAAGCACGGTAAACTGTTTTGCTGCAATAATTTCTGCAAGAATCTTGTTGCGGATCTGATCACCAAGAACCTCTATCAGTCTGTTTTGTGTACTTTTTGAAATGTATGTGGCCTTCTTATCGCATGTATCTAGATGTTTCCGGAGAGTTTCATCTCCTGCATTGATGCACAGATTCAAAAGGGCATTGAAATTGCTTCTGTTCTCACTCTGAAGAATGCCATCATCACAGTTGCCCCTCAGAGCTAACCCCTGTCTTCCACACACTTCAACAATCCTGAAGAGGCTTGTCAGAACTTGTCGATTTGCAGCGATGTTTTCTGCATTTTTCTGATTGATTTCACTGGCGATGCTCTGCTCTGGTTTATCCATGATTGTCAAAAACTGCTCTCCATTTGCCATTGCATCTTTGTGGTATTGTAATAACGAGTGCTTTTTGATCTGATCACAGGCTTTATTCCAGTTCTTGCATGGCGTCTTCACAAACTTGCCCAGGTTTTCAGTAGACTTTGCAAATAATAGGCAATACTTGCAGTAAGCCCCATCCTCGAAAGGAGAATACACAAGCCAGGAGTACTTTTGCAACCACTCATGCTGAAATTTTCGGTTCTTGTTGTTTATCACTGTTGTTGGAAACTGAAAACCAGGTGATGGTCTCCAGTGTTGCCTTAGAAGATGCTCCTTGTCACGGCTTGACAGTGAAACGACTCGCGTGTGTTTCTTGAAAACTTCACCAAAATCGATATTTTTGTTGCTGGTGATCTGAGAGGAGAAATCTGAAGAGTCAGAAAGCAGGCTCACATCAGGCTGGTTGGTCATTGGCATGGCAGAGGATTCAGAAAGCAGGCCCCCGGCAGGCTGATCAATGCTTGAGGAGGAGTCTGAAATACAAATAAAAGTTGGGTCTATGAGAAGTCTGAAATACTAAAACGATTGTGTGTGTACCTGTGAGAGAGAGAGAGAGAGAGAGAGAGAGAGAGAGAGAGAGAGAGAGAGAGAGAGAGAGAGAGAGAGAGAAAGAGAACAATGAACAATGAACAATGAACAATGAACCTTTATTTTCCAACGGTAGAAGTTATTGGTAACAGGACCAGTTTTCAAACTTGCCGTTGCTACATCTACTACATAAGTGACATAGACATGTAAACATACACATACCACACACTGCTGCATGCACTGCTGCATTCGCTTACGCACGCACGCACGCACCACGCACATACACACACACATACCCACACACGCACTCAGGTACGCACGCATGCACATCACAACTCGCGCATGCACGCACGCACACACACACACTCATGTACACCGCAATTCAGTACGCATGCACACACGCACGAACACTCACACACACACACACACACACACACTTACACACGCACGCACTCAGGCACATACGCACAAAAACAAACACACGCTCTCGGACACGCACTCCAGACATTCCTACCCGCATACGCGTACGCACAAAAATATAAAATGAGTAAAAATACAAAGTAAAGCAATAAACAAAGAATCATTAAGTACATTAAAGTTCATACAGCAAGGGCAAATATGTATGCAGGTGCTATCTCTCCCCCCCCCCCCCCCCTCTCTCTCTCTCTCTCTCACGCCGACACACACACACATACACACACACACAGCATGCACGCCGCACGCGCACACACACACACACACACACACACACACACACACAGAGTCACACATACTGAGAGAGAGAGAGAGAGAGAGAGAGAGAGAGAGAGAGAGAGAGAGAGAGAGAGAGAGAGAGAGAGAGAGAGAGAGAGAGACCTGCAACAAGATAATTACATTTAAAGCATATATATGTCTTCGTTTACACACTTCAGTCAAGCTTAGATATATATTTATGATCTGAAATAACAGCTTTTCTTTTTAGACCCCTCCCCCCAAATGATGGACAAAATCTTTGCTACCTTATGACTCGTAGAGTCTTCTTAGGCTAATGATAGCCAATGGAACACACCAGTCATTTTGTTTAATATTAATTATTAAATTGAAACACTCAATCACGTATCAATTTCAGGTTGTATTTAATTTAATTTTTTTTTTTTGAGAGGGGGGGGGGGGGGGGGGTGCGGGGCAGTAAATTACTCACCAACACTGCTTTTACTTGTTCCCATGTCACTGTTTCGAACTCCACTGCCAGTGGTCTCACTTTGGGTTGATTTTTGTCTCTTTCGAGGAACTGCATCATCTGCCGTTTAGAAAAACAACTTTTATTATTATTATTATTATTATTATTAAAGGTTTTCTTATATAGCGCTTACCTGTAAACAGCTCTAAGCGCTTTACAATTTACTCAACAACAACAAACAAAAAGAAAAAAAAACAAAAAAACAAAAACAAAGACATAACATAAAAATTAAAACATGAAATTATCCTAAAAGCAACAACAAAAATGTAAAATAAAATAGAACCGTCTTTTCAACATCTTATATATGATTATGCATTGCAGGTGTTAACACGTCTACTACAATTTTATAATAATAATTTAATATAAAAAAACAGTGGTTTTCTGATTAGTTCTTAGCTTATTTTAAATTTCATCAACAAAAGGCCTAAGGGTGAATAATCTTATTTTGTAGCACGCTGTTCACAGGCATAGGAACTGTTAACAAATTTGCTGATTTTCAGCAGTTGGCAAAATTTCAGCACATTTTTATTTTCCATTTTATTATGTGAAAAAGGCAGTGGTTGGGATGCCGTCATGATGGCTTCTTGTCGTTCCAAAAACCGAAGTCGTCATGACGGTTTCGCACCCGGAAAGGCTATGTTGCCGTCACAATTGATGGCGACGCTGTCAAAGTGGTGTCAGATAGGCTATGGTTTCCATAGTCAGCCATCAAGACGGTTCTGTTCTGCTCTCCGAAGAGATTTACGTCACAATACATAGCTAGTAAGCTGCACTAGTGAAAACGATACCTTATAACTTAGCCCTTGGTTTTGTTATTGAAAACGATATTTTGCCGTCCAAAGATTTTTTTTATAAATATAAAAGCAATATTGATCATTGATGCCGATATCTTTATTCTTTAAATTGACATTTTTAAAGTTATATATCATAATACTTTGTGAAATAAATTTTAGGCTATGCATTACTTTAATTGTTACCTGTTTTGGTATTTTAATAAGTGGGGCTGTTTTATATCTATGATATTCATTATATGCAGCTAGTATCAGCTCCTACAGCATAGGCTACACTCACAGGAAGGAAGTACCGGCGCCATCGCCACGTGCTCATTTGAATCGAATTCGGAATGGGTGAATTTTACCTAGTTCTACTGACTACATTTCTTTTATGAGACAAAATTGGATTTAAAAATGTACCCACCTTCTGAAATGGAGCTTGATGAAAACCAGCATGACAGTCGCCTACTGCCATCAGCATCTGTTTTTTTCAGTTTCGGCATTTTCGAGGAGACAGCAAAAGTGAAGTGTTACCAAAGAAAATAGATCTAGATTTAAACTTCCCCCCACAAACCTTAATGACGTCAGACGTCTTTTCACTGATCTTTCTCGGAAAGACATGCACTGAAGGAAAGCAACTCTTTTGGGTACCTGGTCGATTCAACGGAAATCCATTTCAACGATGTTTTTGGACGATTCAACGATGGTCGTTTCAACGGATGTTCGTTACAACGAATTATCATAATTATCAACTTAGCGTCTTAATTAATCTTTCTTAAAAGTCGTTTTTGGGGGATTAGGGCTGTATCAAGGTGAAGGCACTGGAAGAGGCTTGTGGCCAGAACAAGAAAATATGGCTGCATTTACTAATTTAGGGTTAGGGGTTGGGTTACTTGGTTGTTTCAACGGGAAAACGTTTTGGACGTTTAAACGGATCCCTTGAAATGGATTTCCGTTGAATTGTCTATAAATAACTCTTTGTGCCTTGGATCAAAAGTGACTAAAAACTGCAATGTTTTAAAAACAATAAAAAAATAATAAAACTTTGGAACTCCCTTTGCATAAAAAAAATTCATTTGTTTTTTTTTTTTTTTTTTTTTTTTTTTTTTTAGTTGGGAGGGGGGGTTCCGGAACCCAGGTAACCCCCCCTGGGTCCGGCCCTGTAGATTGTGTGTGTGTGTGTGTGTGTGCGTGCGCGCGCGCGCGCGTGTGTGTGTGTGTGTGTGTGTGTGTGTGTGTGTGTGTGTGTGTTTGTGTGTTTGTTTGTTTGTTTGTGTATGTGCGTGTGTGTGTGTGTGTGTTTGTTTGTTTGTGTATGTGCGTGTGTGTTTCGTGTTAGGAATGTGCCTACATGCTGCGAGCTAGTGTTTTTGGGGGGTTTTCCCCCCTGTTTTTAAATATTTCTGTGTTGTACAGCGCTTCGAGCTTGCTGTCTGTGGGGAAGGGCGCTATATAAAAACTATGAATTATTATTATTATTATTATTATTATTATTATTATTATTATTATTATTGTGGTGGTGGTGGTGGTGTATGTGTGTGTCTGTTGTTGTATGTCTGTTTGTTTGTTTGTTTGTTTGTTTGTTTGTTGTTTTTGTTGGTGGTGGTGGTGGTGTTTTTTGTTTGTTTCGTTGTTGTTGTTGTTGTTTTTTGTTGTTGTTGTTGTGTTTTTGTGTTTGTTTTTTTTTTATAGTTTTTTTTAGGGGGGGTGGGGGTGGGGGGAGAGAGAGAGAGAGAGAGATGCGTGGAAAAACTACTCCCATCATTCATTTTGTCTAAAGTGTTAGTGATACATATGAAACATGACTATTACTATTCATTTAAGTGATTTTGAAATATTTTCTTTGACTTGCTACCCTATATTTTGTCATGTCATGCATATTGTATTGTGTATTGTTCGCTACCCCGCGTACTTTGTTCTTTGGTAACAGAGGCATTTTACTTCAAGTTTATTTCAGAGGAACACAACGCCAGACACGCAGATATCAAAAAGATATGTCAGGCTAAACAATATGGTCTTCAAATTCCCTCGACTCCCGGGTCAGTAAAATCGATCTCGGATCGTGCTAGCCTACGCGAAACTGACCCCGTGTCGATCTCTCGTACGCGAAACTGACCCTGGGAGTCAATTTCGCGTGGCTGGTCATTCAGTCGCGCGTGTGACACCGGCGTAAGCAGGAGAGAACAATGAACAATGAACCTTTATTTTATAACGGTAAAAGTATTTGGTAACAGGACCAATTTTCAAACTTGCCGTTACTACCAATAAGCTAAGAACTACCTTTGAACACTATCACAAACAAAACAACAGTTTCACACGGAAACAGGCACAAACACTATCTACATCACACACACACATTTTACACCACACACATACACACACACGCACATACTGCAACACACTCAAACACACATACACACACACACACACACACCAATGCACACACACACACTACACAACACGCATGCACACACTCACACGACACCCCCCCCCCCCCTCTCCCCCAGAGCAACAGTGAGGTGCAATTTCCCTAGAAAGAGAGAGAGAGAAAAAACAGTTCACAGTCATACAACGCACATACAAATATTAACCAAAATATACATGCATGTAAAAACAAGAAAATTGAAAGAAATACAGAATCAAGCCTAACGACAAATGAAACTATATACATGTATACCACACACATATGACTATGCACACATACGCACAAACACAAACATGTATACTCACGCGCGCACTCACACATACACATGCATTCATGCATACACACGCATGCATACACGCACACACACACACACACACACACACACATTATGTAAATGAAAAGAAAATGCATGCAAAGAACATCGAAACACCCAAAGTTCAAAAGGCGGGAAATCAAAATGCACATAATAGACAAAAAAATAAATGAATAAAAATAAAAAAAATAAAAAATTGAAAAGAAAGAAAAAAATAAATAAAAAAATTTAACACAAACTTTCTATCGACGTCCCCACATTCTGCCACCTTCCCTTCCCCCTGCCCAAGATAACTAGTACTTGCACAAACTGTTTGTCTCCCTCGACTTCGCTGATCAACAATAGTCACTCTAGTGAGACAGCAGGTGAGGTACGTCACTGCATGAAGTCATAGCTATTATAAGAATTAATGGGAACGAATGACTAAATATGGCACACAAAATAAAGCAGATGCACGATGTTTATCGAGACCGAAGTTTTGCAGAAATTTGCTGTAACTTCAGATACAAATCTGTCTAATTCTAACCATGAGGTTGAAGAGGATGGACTCTTACACTCCAGTTTCATCCGCTGAAGTGTTCGCCGCTGTGATTTAGGAGTAGGAGATGAATTGGTCTGAGCTTTGAAAATAAAATCGAGTTGACTTTTTTCTCAGATAGTGAGCCATAACCCTTATCATTTGGAATACACCAGTGTGTGAAATAAGTTTGACTATAATAGTTCAAGGGTAGTGTCAGAATAGCTTGGCGCCTCTAGGAGCAAAGCTATTTTGGCACTACCTTTGAACTAAAGCCATTGGTCTATATATCTTATCTGTAAGTACTATAATGTAGCTTGCATATGGCAGTGTACACATTAGAAGCTTTTAGCCTCGTATGTTATGGGTTAATATCATTTTGTTTCCAAGACTGGCAAGAGGCATAGGTTCTCATGCGCGGCGCATGCGGCTGCATGGGCGCATGATAATATTATGCCTCTTGCAGACGGAATGAATCACACAGGCGCTCGAATTGTTTTCAGAGGGACGGTACACACGCAAGGAGCGATTCAAGAAAATTTCGGGTTTGCAGTCGCCGGAGCGCCTGTGATATGAACTGACTCCGTCACTGCTAAAAAGGAAAGCTAAGCCGGCCTGCCGTTTATTTTCAAGTGCAAGCAGCATGCCACCGCACGTGACCCATCGGGCCTGGCAGCGTGGACCACCATGATGCCGGCCAGCTTCGACTGACACAACTGAATTCGTAGAGAAACACCAAGGCTGGGTTAAAAGCCCAACGTCTTCCTGCAGCGAAGAACGGAGATGCAAGAAAATGATGACCAGTGCTTACAATCAAGTAGCACATATGGATTTAGCCTCAGTCATAGGACTCTGTGCCGTAGGGTCAGTCGTGGACCCTACGTGGCCATCAGCCAGAGCCGTGAAATCAAGAATCGAACAAGAAGCACCGATTTTCATTAGTCACTGCAGCCGCAGGGGCTCATGAGAATCTTTACCTCTTGAAGATGGAACTTATAGCTTCCCTCTCCACAAATAATCGATTTTTGGAAACAAGAATCAAGCAAGAGACACCGATCCTGTTGGGGGTCTTCATGAAAATGCATGTCTTTTAGTGAAAGGACGGACTGGGTCTTTAAGGCAAGAAGCATCCTCATCAGGCTGCAAGGGTTTATGAGGATCTATGCTTTTGCAGAGGAAATGAGATGCCTGTAGGATTTGTCAGTGGTGTTGCAATTTACATTCTCTCAGCCAGCGCTCATTGGCTCTCTGATTGGTTCTTATGTTGTCTGGAAACCGCCGAAATAGCGGGTGCTATTCCTTCTACCACTCAGCAACACTTGGGCCTGGCATCTCTTGTGGATTAACAAATGCCCTGAACATCTGGGAGATTAGAACTGGCTACCATTTGTTGTGAACAACTTTATTGATATTGAAAATAGCTGTTCCGGCGTTTGTCAACTTGAGCTCTTAGGTAATAACAGAATTTTTTTTTTTTCAATAAGCCTGAATTCGTCGCCCAAAAAGAAACAAGTATTTCGACAATTGTAATATGTGTGTCTTTGTTAGCCAGTGTTGGTGTGCTGTAAAATATAAAATGGTAATGCTTTAACTCATTCAGCCCGATGGCCGTATTTCCCAAATTTTGGAGGCGTCATCTAACGAATATGCACCAGTTCCTGGAGATGGATCGACCATGATAATTCAAGGGCAGTGCCAGATTAGCTTAGCGCCGACAGGTGCCAAGCTAATCTGGAACCGCCCTTGAATTATCATGGTCGACCCATCTCCTAGCGTAGTGCGCCAGGGCTGAATGAGTTGAATCTAGCAGTTTCCGTACGAAAAACTGACTCAGTTTACATCATTGTGATTGACTGCTTCTGTAGACTTTTGCCACTTCAAGGTAATGACAGCTTGGACAAGAACGTAAGCAACTTCGGATTTCGGATGTGTGCTGACTGGCCGAGACACTTCCCATGCGCTCCAAGCTTGATGCCGTGACAGTCTCACTGACATCTGGACTTCGAGTCCAAGTGACTTTGAAAACTCCCTGTCTTCTCGACACGCGTTGAGGGGAGCAGCAACGAAGACAACAATAACAACAACAACAACGTAAACTTAGTCGTCGTTAACCCTTTAACTGTCGGGGCAAGGCAAGCGCTGCCCATCTGCAAGAGACATAAACCCTCATGAGCCCCCGCAGTTGCGGGGTCTCATGAGGATTTATTTCTCTTGTTAGTCCTCTGTTGTTGTTGTTTTTTTGTGTCCAGCTTTGGTCCCGTTTTATGTGTGCTCTGCGAATATCAATCAATGTGCATTTGTTTTCAGACGCGAATTTCGTCATCACAGATAGCAAAGGGGTTAAACGTGTTGTCAGCAACAAAAAAGTCAAAAGTCATCAGAAACAAACATCAACACCACGTTCAAGGACTACGAGGTGATTCTGTAACGCAGAAAGGACACTTAAAACTGGCGTTCTCCAATCAAAGACTACTAATACAGCATAACTGATATAACAACAAAACAGTTATGTCACAGCAAGTCATAGTACTCAGAATTTTGCTCCGCCAGTCATCACGAGACATGAACACGACCTCAGGTCTGTTTGGTCAATCGAACACGCAGTCTCCGCCACTGCGGGCTGTAACATTGCCAGACCTACACGATGTAATCTCATCGCCTACAGAGGGAGACGCGCCGCCAGAAAGCGTGTCGGAGTGGACAGCAGTGCATGAACATTGGCGCAGCATGAATCCAGCCACTGTCACGCAGCACCACGTGCTAGGGTTTGTCATGGTCCTACTTAGCATCGTGTCTATACTGGGCAATACCCTGGTCGTCTGGACTTGTGTTAGGTGAGTGCATTCTTTTTCCTATTTTATTTTATTTTATTTATTTTTTATATATTTTTTTTTTTAATTTCATTTATTTTTGTTATTTTACTTTATTTTATTTTATTATTATTATTATTATTATTATTATTATTTATGTTATGTGCACTATCTAATTTTTTTTTTTTGTTATTCAATTGCATGTATATTTATTTCGTTTAACTTATTATTTTTGTTATTTCATTATATTTGTGTTATCATACTTCATTTTGTGTATTTTATTATTACACCTTCTCGTTTTTAATTTTATGTTTCCGTCTTTGTATTATTTGTTCTCTTTTTGGTTCTCTATTCTATCCTTTACTTATTTTTGTGTCACTGCTTGGCCTTTTCTCTTCTTCTTCTTCTTCTTCTTCTTCTTCTTCTTCTTTCCGTCTTTTCTGTTTGCATCGAGCGTAAGCCCCAAACAATTAATCAGCTAGTTATTCTTAAAGGTTAATTTATTTTGTGCATGGGCAGTCTATTCTTGATTTTTTTTTGCTCGTCCATCTTTGCATGCAACCACCGCAAGCGGTTAGTCTGACGGTGAATCTGTTGAGAGCAGTCATACCTCGCGCCCTGACACGCCCGCTGTAGCGAGCGTGTTAGGGCGCGAGGGCTTGACTGCTTTCAATGTCGAGGGAATATAAATGCATTCATCAACTTGCCAAGGCACGAGGTATGATGACTCAAAGAATTCACTGTCGGGTGAATGTGTGCATCCATCAACCCTTATACACAAGTTGTTCACCGTTCTGTCTGTCGATCTCGTCTGCAAAACGCAGAATTTGCCCTAAACGAATCTAACACGCGTCTAATCTAATAATAGAGAGACGAACTTAACTTCTGACATATTGCCTATGGCTTAGCTAGCAGTCTTTGTCCCCTGGTGCTGGTGTTAGTGGTGGTGGTGGTGGTGGTGGTGGGTTGTGGCGGTACCTTGCGGTGTTATTGTTATGTTAATATGTCCAAAAGGTTAAGCAGGATATAACCCTCTCGGTAATCGTTGTAAATCTGCATCTAACTTTACCAAGTCATAAGTTGCGTCCCTTTTACGCCTCCATTCACCCTTTGGCCAAAAGAAACCCTCCGAAGTTTTGGGTGGATGGAGCCCATAACCCATTTTCCATAACCCACTCAGTGCCGGGGCAAGGAGAACGCTAACCCACCTGCAAGAGACATAAACCCTCATTGTCGTAGTATGATGCAATCACACCATACGCACTCACGTAGGGTTCTTGTTAAAAAAAAAAAAAAAAAAAAAAAATTCACTCAGCTGCAACTCGTCACACGTGGCACAAGGTTGTAGACCACAGTGGAGTAACAGTTCCAACAGTACTTTATTTTCACGATGCACTCTCAGCATAATGCGTCCGCAAATGCATCCACACTATGGTACACTGTCTCTCTACAATACATCCACACTGATACACTGTCTCCTGTACAAGGTATCAACACTTTTGACACACTGCGTCTCTCATACAATGCACACAAATATTTCCTAACACGTTCTTTTATACTATTACAGATTTCCAGAACAATCTAGCAAATTACACAACTCAACCAATCAGAAAAGAAAACGTAACCAAAACGTAATAATATTCATTAAAAAGAACACTCTATATTTAACTACAGTCTTCGACTAACATCTAGGCGCATTCCGTACCTGTTGCGAATTGTATCCAACGTGTTTACTACAAACTTTGACGTCATATCTGAGGTCACTAGAATGATCGCAAGCCTGCCCGAACCTTCCAGTCTAATGTAGGTCAGACTTTTCAACACTGTAGCAAAATTAAGCAACATTCTAACTACACAACAAAAATCGATCGGAATTGTCCATGCAAAAGAAAACGAAAGGTACGTGATACTTATGCAAAACAACACAGCTGAACACCGGGTCTTTCGAAACTATGATTAACACAAACATGCCCTAAAAAGAATAACACAACCACAAACGTAACACTCATGAGCCCCCGCGAATGGGGGGTCTTATGAGGATTTATGTCTCTTGTTAGATGTATGATTTGCCTATTTTTGTCCCATTTACATCTGTGCTCTTCGCGCGAATTTCGGTCATAGCCCAGTCGCTTTAGATGCGAAATTCGTGATCACTGGCAGCGAAGGGGTTAAAAGATCAATAAACAGGAGTATCCAACGATCAGAAAGTTGCCCGAAGCGCTTTGCACGTACAGCAGTACGGACTTGTCGAAGACATTTCACCTAAGTACTGGAACAGTAAAGACCCGAACAGTCAAGGCACGTGACCAGTTTTTCCACTCGTACGGATTATGGATGATCAGTCACATAATACTTAATTTTCGGATAGCATTTGGTTTGTAGACTATCATGATAACGAGTGTCTTGAATCGGCACTGCATGAGCCGAAATCACAATATATGTCTTGGCTTAGGAAACACAATATGGTAAGGTATAATGAGAACATTTCCAGTGCGAATTATATGGTATTTTAATGTAAATTTAAAATACACTCACACGCACGCACGCACACACAGACATACACACACACACACACACACACACGCTCGCCAAACACGCACGCATGCACGCGCGCACACACAGATGCATACACAGACGCACGCAAGCACGCATGCGCGCGCGCGCACACACACACACACACACCACACACACACACACACACACACACACACACAGTTCCAATAATTTTTTTACTCTTTTAATGCCATCCAAAAAAAGATCAGGCGTGTGAAAGTATGGCGGATTCAAATCCAAATACCCTGCTCCGTCCAAGGAACACGGATATAAATATGGTCACCAAGAGACAAAGGACATCATGAGACACCGAATCTGCGGGGGCTCATGATGTTCTTTGTCTCTTGCAGCTGCAGTTGAGTGGCTTTGAAGGGGGTTATTTTCAAACTAATTTCCTTAATTTTAGATCTGATACGAGCCTAGTAATCCAGCCAGTGGCTTTGTCGTCTCGCTTACCGTGATTTGCCGGTTCCTGGTTTCGCTTTCTCGTCACGTGTTTTCACCAGACGTGTCCTCTGGCCGATCACCTTTTGTGTACTGGATCCAGGGGTGAGTTGCATGAGTGAACTTAGTCCTGCGCCAGCCACTAAGCAAGGTGTTCCCATGTATATGGAGTACCTTGCTCAGTTGCTGGTGCAGGACTAAACTCACTCATGCAACTGGCTCTTTGTCTGTAATTTAGGCCATTCCGTATGAGATAAAACGATTAGCTCTATTTCGGGCGTTGACTGCTAAAATTCACCGATACAACGGGGTTACCAATTTTGTCTTGCTTCAACTCAGACTTGTCTACCCTTCTTTTCACAATCCATGAGTGCAGGCACACGCACTTCTGAGCGAAACGGAAGGAACTCTTTTGCGTACAAAGGAGATGTAGAGAATACAAGTCTTTCATTTTGACATTCAGACGTCGTTCTTGAAGTTATACCTTTTATCCAGCATTAATGAAAGACATACTGAGAACATTTAGAAAGGATATATTAATTGCGAGCTATTAACCCATTGTGCCCGAGGTACGTAATACCCACATTTTGGAGTTATCCTCTGAGGACTGCATTACAATTCAGGAGACAGATCGACCATGATAGTTCAAGGGTGGTGGCAGAATAGCCTGGCGCCTATATGCGCCAAGCTATTCTGCCACCACCCTAGAACTATCATGGTCGAGCCATATCGAGTCCTATTTTCTTTGGTGTGGTGTGTAGCGGGCAGAATGAGTTAACTCTTTACTGCCTCGAGTAGGTGGCTTTAACCTGATGTAGTCTATGAAAGTGCGAGGTGCCGATTGTGCTCAGGTTTATGATTTTGCACCCAGCTGCTATTCCAGGAAGTCTCAGGACTAGTAATAAGGTGTGCTGGTCGTTGATTTGCATCTGACGGATTTTCACAGACCAGCACCGTTCCTCTCCACTGACTTGCTGGATTAGTTAGTCTAGAAACAGAACACCGGAACCTACAAGCACACCAATGGCGGCACAGCTACGAAGTCATTTAGGGAACTTGCCCGGGTTGCGCGAGGATGACATTGTCAAAATAACTCAGTGATTTTACTTTTGCGCATTTTGTTAATGTTTATGTCCTTTACTGCCGAGAAAACGTGAGCACAATCCAACAGCAAGAGACACAGATCCTCGTGAGCCCCCGCAGCTGCTGGGGATCATGCGGATCTATGCCTCTTGCTGACAACGTTTTGTATCCATGTTCATTGGACCGTTGGGGCTCTATGACGTTGAATAAACTCATTAAGCCCGACGGCCGTATTTCCCAAATTTTGGAGGCGTCATCTAATGAATATGCACCAGTTGCATGAGATGGATCGACCATGATCGACCATGATAATTTAAGGGAAGTGCCAGATTAGCGTGGCGACTACCCTTGAATTATCATGGTCAACCCGTCTCCTGCTGTATTGCGTCAGGGCTGAATGGGTTAACGACGTTTTAAGAAACACATTCTGAGATCAGTGGAAGGGAAGGGGTTTAATGTGCATTATCTCAGACCTCCCTAGGCTCAGGCTGTCTATATGTGCATGCCCTGTCCTGAGGGATTTTTAAAAAATAATTTTTGTCTTTATTTGTTTGTTTTTCTAGGGTTTTGTGTGTGTGTGTTAATGTCCGCCTTGGTCTTACCTTCAATTACAATGTGCAGCCAGCACGGGGATCTATAGTTCCAAAGAGCGGTTCTTGTAGTGATTTTGCACATGGCTGTCGCTTTCTCACTCAGTGGCGTAGGAACCGGTGGGAGTCTGGAAAGTAACCTGTCAGGATGTCAGGCACGGACGTCAGCCTGGACTATAAGCATAGACAACACTCCAAACATCTCCAAGAGGCATAGATCCTCATGAGCCCGGATTGCTCACGAGGATCGATGCCTCATCGCTATGTTTGGAGAGTTGTCTATGCTTATGGTACATGCTGTGGTTATTCGCCGTGACTTATCTCCCGTTCGTCGTTGGGAGTTGTTTGTCGCAAACGAAACTTCACTAGTAGTGTCAGATTACGGCAACAGGAGTCGGATATGCGCCGGATAGCAGAGGCCGCTAAAAACAATGTCTACTGGAACATTCATCACAAAAAAAATCATTTATTGATCACTGTGCACACAAAATACACCTGATAAAACCAATGCCCAGAGGTTCCCAATTGTTACCGAACAATTTTAAGGAGGGGGGGTGGGGGGTGGGCGGGGAAACTCTGATCGAAACTTATTATGTTATAAAACATAACTGGGAAATGGTTTATCCCAAAGAAAGGATTATTTTCTGTCATCAGTCAAGTACGATAATTTATTTCGGCGTGTGGAGGCGGTACAAACTGACGAGAATATAGCAAAGTGCAAAGGTTAACCCCTTCACTGCGGAAGAAGTGTGAACACATCTCCGACTGCAGGAGACACAGATCTGCATGAGTCCCCGCAGTTGCAGGGGCTCATGAGGATCTATGCCTCTTGCTGATACGACATTGCATCTGTCTTCCTTGGAAAGCCTGGGCTTTTTGGTGCTGAATTAACATCGATTCAGAAACACAATCTGAGACCACTGACAGCGAATGGGTTAATAGTCTGTGGTCCTTTTTGTCTTGGAGTCGTGTGAATGTGTGTGTGAGTGGGGGGGGGGGGGTGGAGGGGTTAGCGGAAGGATATTCTGTCACCAGCCTAGTTCTTTATGGCATCAATTTCGATGTCCTACTGTCATGGAGCTTTTTTTAACGGACGCCCCAGACTGATAGTACAGTGCGGTTTCTGTGAATCCGAATATACGTCAGACACATTTCAAGCCAAATAAACGACCTCTAAGCGCATTGGTTACTAGTTCTTTATGACATCGATTTCGGTGTCCTACTGTGATGGAGATTTTGTTTAATATATATATATATATATATATATATATATATATATATATATATATATATATATATATATATATATATATATATATATATATATATAACTGAGTGTCCAGATCATCCTATAAGCCTGTGGCTTGTTTTGATCTGATGATAATTGATGTATATTCTTTTATGTATTTTGCAAAGTAATAAACTATTTAACCCAATGGACAACCCAGACAGAAAGGACAGTGCGCTTCATGTGAATCTGAGTATATTTCAGACTGGCGCACATTTCAGACTGTAGAAATGACCTACAACCGCATTCACTTTAGATCTTAACTTCTTGACTGCTACTGCTATCAGACAAGGGGTTCACCCTTTTCATTCTGTTACACCACTGCTTGAAATTAGTTTGACAATGATAGTTCACGGGTGGTACCAGAATAGCTTGGCGCCTGAGGTGCCAAGCTATTCTGGCACCACCCTTGAACTAAAATGGTTGATCTTTCTCTAATCTGTAACGTTGGCTTCATCAGGCAATAAGCAATTTAAAACAAAACAGTCAACCTCAACTTGTA
The DNA here is from genome assembly GCA_036245525.1 of Semisulcospira habei. Taxonomy (NCBI): domain Eukaryota; kingdom Metazoa; phylum Mollusca; class Gastropoda; family Semisulcospiridae; genus Semisulcospira; species Semisulcospira habei. The sequence continues at coordinate 49,946,868 of BTPG01000008.1, forward strand.
ATGGGTTATTGTATGCTGGCCTTTGGAGGGACGAGGACAAAACAGGCTCCAAAGTGCTCTGCTATTAATTGGCAAAAGCCAGTATGTCCACGTTTGAGGAAAACGAGATTTAAAATTGCTATGCGAATGACAATCCAGCTTTCCTGAAACTTGAAAAGAAAAAAAAAATGGCATACTGTGTTTACGGGGAGTGAAGTCGTTCAAAGTGTGACAATAAGCCTAGTAAGCACAAACACATCGGCCCGATCCTGCCCGCATTTGACACGCGCAGAGATGACCGAATCGGGCATTTAGCTTACTAGGAAACTATTTTCACTCCCACGCAACCCTCCGCCCAGCAGTAGATGATTATATTATTTAGCACGGCTGCAATTAACTCAGATCATGGTGAGTTATACGCGAAACGTCAGAAAGAAAATAATACCACGTCAATTTCACCACGGCACGTGAGCGCTTGCTTGTCATAGTCGTCAAAATCAGACCATGCACGTGCGGCGCAAGATGGTCACGTGCCGGCCATGCGCGCCCTACATCTTGAAGGTGGACGTCATTTCATATTTGAGCCGTCTTGGCATTTTCAGGTTTCCTTATCGAGAAAATAAAAAGGGACACAAAGGGGAAGACATTTAATTATGTGTCTCTGTCGATAGAGAGAGAGAGAGAGAATAAAATAAAATAAAATAACATCAAAGATGAGAGGGAGAGGAAGATGAAATAAATTAAAATAATATAAAATAGCATAAAAGCAGAGAGGGAGGGAGAATATGAAATAAATACAACAAACTAAAATAAATAAAATAATTTTTAATCCATGTTGAAGAGAAAGATGCGCAGACCTTTTTCATTCTTGTTCGTGGTACAGGCTACAGGAAAGAGAGAGAGAGAGAGAGTAGTTTGCGGCAATGCTTTTCCCTAAATATGTCCTGGGTATGCTTTGTTGAGCTCATCGTGACATGTTTCTTATTGTTTGAAATTGCCTTCTGGTCTGTGATGTTGGACCTTATGGTCTGTTACTGCAAGGTCCAAAATCACAGACCAGCAGACAAATTAACGTGAGAGATCTCCTCTGGGGGTTTCTTTCCGGGTATTTTGTAACGTAAACCTCTCCTACGTTGTGATCTAGTGATACGTGTCTCATCAGCTAATGTAATATTATTGTTTGTTCAGTACATCACTTCAAACTTCCGGTTTCAAACAGCGAACTTGATTTCGACGATTACTTGCAATGTTCCGTACATATTTGATTTTTTTTTAATTTGTTGTTGGCAAAGATGATGATGATGATAACTGTAATGGAGATGATGAGTGTTTCCAGATTTAATAGTCCGTTAATAGAGAACGTTCAGTAAGCGTTGCGAATGATATTCTAGGATAATGTCACAAGGATGGTGCCAGATTAGCTTGGAGCCTGAAGGCGCCAAGCTAATCAGGCACTACCCTTGAACTGTCATGTCATTTCAACTACCCTGGAACTATCATGATCTATTTATTTTACACTCTCCAACTACGATCCCTTGATTATTTTTTATCAGTGTTGCTTGGCTTTTTGCTTCAGGCATAAAAGCCTGCGGACATCGAGTAATCTGCTGGTGGTGAACCTGGCTGTTGCCGACCTCATCATGTGTGTCTTTGACTTCCCACTTTTCGCCATTGCCTCGTTCCATAGACGGTGGCCATTCGGACAAACAGGTGAGGCCTAAACAGTAAATCAGCAGATATTTAAATACTCGTGTGACAAGTTGTTTTATGTACACAAATTTAGAACCTCTCGTCCATCGTTACATTCGCTATCTTGAAATATTCATGAGGTGAAGGTGACAAATCGAACGCGAGGCTATAGTTGACGTCATTTTGAGTTTCAAGTTACTGAAGGTTACTGCAGGTCACTAAACCAAGAGAGATGGTGCTGTTTGGCATAATTACAGGAAAAAATGAAAACTGTGCATCCTTTGACGCAAACAGTGGCTTAACCCGTTCTTTGACACTGAACTATTGTATGTCTGAAATCTTTGTTTGCTCAACGACTAAAAGTCACAAAGGTCCAAGAAAGATAGATGCTAAATTGTTCTTAGCAAGAGACATAGACCCTTATGAGCCCCCGCCATTGCGGAGGCTCTCGAGGGTCAATAGTATGAAAAAGTCCCCCGACCCAAGACGGCCGCAGACTGTGTGCGGGCCCACTGGGGCCGTTGTGGGCCAGCTGACGCTTTGCGACTGGAAATGTCTCTTGCAATTGGATCGTGGGCGTTTCTCTCGGCAGTCAAGGTGTTAAAAGCCCGAATAAATATAAGATAAGAGTGATCTATCCGTGTTAACTTCGACGAAGGGATGATCACCCTGTTGTAACGGGATGGATCTTCTTATATCCGTTTTCTCTTCTAATTTCTATCCTCCAGTTTGCAACATGTACGCCATGACCACAGCCACGGCCGGTCTGGTGACCATCAACACTCTGGCCGCCATTTCTCTCGACCGCTATTACGCCGTGGTCTATCGCCTGAACCCGCGTGAGCACACTTCTGGTCACGTGGTAGGAGGGGCGGTGGTGGTGGTGTGGGTATACTCGCTGCTGTGGGCCGCGGCACCGTTGCTGGGATGGGGCAACTACATTCTGGACGGGATTGGAACCACGTGCACTTTTGACTTCTTAACGAGGACAGCGCATAACAGGTAAAGAACGGGACAAATGAGTGCTGTTTAATTAACTCACGCGGCATAAAGCCGCGTAGTACCCGGACGCAGCACGCCTGGAATCTGTTAAAGTCATTGTGTGGTATACATCACGGGTTGGTTCTGTCTTTATGGATTAAGAATGCGATATCTCTTTTGCCTGAAGTTCCAGTGCCTAGATTAGTTCAGGTAGTATCCTGATTGCTTTGGTGCCTGCCCAGATGCCATGAAGGTCCGAAACAAAACGTTGCACCCCACCCCCCACCCCACCCCCACCCCAACCCCCTCCCCTTGCAGGTAACTGATCCGCCCCAGGTATTATATTATATTGACAACATTTTGCTTGATATAGTGTCGATAACAGGCAGATGTGATTACGAGACCCGAATCAAAATGTCCGAGTCGTAAGACTGTCGTAATCACAACTGTCTATTTATCGGCAGTATATCAAGCAAAATGTTGCTCAATATTATGTATGTACCCAGTCCAAAACAAAATTTTTACTAGAGACCTTCTGATTACCGCCATTGGTGCTGAAGTGGTCAATTTCACTATATTTGGACAAAACTTTCGAGCTTGACACTACTAACCGAAATGTACTCAGCGCAAATCCACTCACGTGAACATCTATCAAGTGCAAATGTGTTCGTCTGATTTTCCATTTATTTATAGAACTAAATAAACTCAGCGTGAATCTTCACAGCATGATTCCACCCAGCATAAATCGACAAAGGCTTGAATTTACTCAAAGAAAGATATCCCAATGGAATAGCGACAGCACACATTTACACTATATAGATTTCTGCCGAGGTTCATTCAAGCTATGTAGATTTTCTCTGGATATTTTCACTTTTTTTTTTTTTTAATTTACGCTGAAACAGCGAATCTTACCCTTTCAGCGCCACTGATAGTGGGCACTGTGTGTACTACACGTGCTTGAAAAATTATGTCACCACAAAACTCTTTAACGTCACAATCTAGGGCCCGCATAGTCTGGAGTTCACGTCAGACTTGTCTGATATGTTGTATAGGAGGTGACATGACGTAAAGTTTACATACACATAGGCTGAAGGGAACTTTACCGTACAACACCAAATGTATGATTCAAACATGCAGAACCCAGCAAATCTGAATAAGATAGTGCTTGGCATAAGGAAATCTACACCCACCTTATTTATCTATGGGGAACTTGGGAAATTTCCTATGAAATGACATGCCAAAGCAAGGATGCTGTGTTTTTGGTATAGGATTGTCACGAATAGTAATAAGTGCAAATTTTCTGTTGTTATGTACAGATTTTTGCTGAAGCTGTTTGAGGAGGGAAAATAGGAGTCTGCTTTTATAAAGTCTGTCAAGATTAATTTGGAAGAACCCGGCCTCAGTGGATTTTGGATTAATCAGAATAATTTAGATTATGGTTACACATGGTATAAAGAAAAGATCACTTAAGCCTTGCCTCCAGGACCGGTATATTCAACAGTGGTATGTCGATGTGGAGTCATCCGAATGTTGTTATAATTATAGAATGTTCAAGACAAAGTTTGGTATGGATGACTACATTTTTAAATTATCTGAAAACCTAGCAAAATCAATGTTACACTTTAGAACACTTAATCACTCTCTACCTGTGCAGTCACTCAGATACAGAGGGATTAGTAGAGAAAATAGAGTATGTGATAAATGTAACAGTAGGGACATTGGGATGAATTCCATTATTTATTTTGCTGCCCTTACTTTGCTGAAACGCGTAAACTGTGTTTAAAAAAATACTATTACAGCAGACCAAATGCAGTCAGATTTGAACAGCTACTTACTTGCGGCAGCAAAACTGTCTTATTTAAATTAGCTCATTTTATAAAGTTAATACTGAGGAATTTTAACGTCCAAATTGGGTAGCTATTTCATGTTCCTCTCCTCATACTCACACACTAGTTTTGATGGTTTGTCAGATTATACCATATGTATGTACGGGTTTGTATAGGCGCCAAACTGTTCTTTCTACCACCCTTGAACTATCGTGGTCGTGCCATATCTTGCTGTGGTGTGTCGCCGGCAGAATGAGTTAAAACTGGCTGAAGCTCGCATCTACACTAGTCCTTTTCAGACTGACTTACTTTGGATTATTTCTCATTTTTTCCTCGCGCTCACTGTTAACCAGGTTTTGTGGCTTATTTATCATTAAGTCAGAATTGCTATACAACAAACAGGAGGTGAAAGTGTGTGCGTCACGTGGAGTGCATCTTGTTTTTGTTTTTGTTTGTTGTTGTTTTTTTTTTTTGTTTTGTTTTGGAGATTAGCCATGGCTAACGCCTCGAACTTTCAGGATATACTCTGCGTGAGGCGTATACTTTTATTTCCTGTCTGTTATACACACACACACACACACACACACACACACACACACACACACACACACACACACACACACACCACACACACACACACATTCGCATGCACACACACAAACACACACAAAATGATCTTATCGGAGTATGATCTATAATATGTATGTCAATTGTTTGTGCTGTTGAAAGTCCATGTGTTGTATTTTTTATATATAATAAAATAATATATCGCATACCTTAGTCTCAATGTTAATGTTATATTTATTTCTTGAGCACAGTTTATGTTTGTGTTTTTGTCATTTCTCTCATGCCCCCAGTGGGTCTGAGATTGAATAAATGAAACTGAAACTGTTAGACACTGCTGAACATGTTTCATCGCGCAAAGAACCCTCTCGCACGCCTCCAATGTTGTGGAAAAAGGCGGATAAGCTGCCTTAGGTGTGACCACAGACATTAATAACTGTCTGTTTATGAACCTGGGTGTGATACTTCCAATTTGTGTTTGTCTCTGTCCAAGTGGTGACCTGTTGTGTGCCCCGTATTGGACTGTGAACTGACTCAGCGCGGAGATTTCGTTTGACTGTGTAGACATCAGTGCTTTCTATAATCGTGCATGATGTTGAGTAAAGTCTACTTGTAATTAGAACATGGATAATGGCGGAAAATGCCAGCAGATTTGTTATTTAGTCCTTTTCTTAGGTTGTTACTGTCACTAGCGGACATCAGTGTCGTCAATCTCAATAGCATGGCGATTCGATTCGTGTGTTTGCTGCTCAGTGTCTATTCTCCGTTTATGTGTGTATATCGGAAAGAAATTTCGAGCGTACGTACACACTAAGAAGCATTTTATTACTAGTGAGCATAAGGAGCTTGCTAATGTGACAATATGCGCATTTTTTGCGTTATTGTTTTGACAGAAGCAAGCATCAAGATTGAATCTTTCTGGTCTGCAAGGGATTATGGGAAGGAAAGTATATCGAGCAAGTTCATGAACATTAATTTGCTTGTTATACAATACATCAGTACATGTACCAAAGAAGGGGAAATTGTATGGAAACTATAACATATAGTTATGTTATTACCTCTTCCCTGCCTCTGGACGCATTCTTTGATCACATTTAGTGCTGAAGGACGTTAAAGTCCTGGACGCATATTCTGTTTCTGAAGTCTTTGTTCATCCAACGACAAAAGCCACAACCGTCCAAGGATCGTGAATATACAAATTGGTCTCAGCAAGAAGCATAGATCATCAGGAGCCCCTGCGAGGATCTATGCAGCTTGCACTAGGATCCGGTTCACGTTTTCTGAATGGGTTAAACACTGCCTTTGATGAGATGAAGCAATTCGTTGACGAGGACACGTGTAGAGGTGTCATTGTTAAACGTGTGAAAATAAAGCATGCGTTGAAGGATGAACGTACAGGATCCGTAAGCACCAAGCTAATCAAGTACCGAGCATTAGCAATCGCTGTCCACCCGCCTTCTGTATGTGGCGTTTACGGGATCAAATATTTCCGTATATCTTTTTGCACCTGCGATGCAAAACAAATTCGGACTGAAAACCTTGCGCCTAGATCACATACAAACCCCTGCATTTCTCAATCTGAGAAGCACAGTTGTAAGTAGGGCGATAAAGAGGTATTGATCTTCATTACGCCCTGGAATATTCGGGAGCTCATGAAGATCTATATCCCTTGCTAATGAAATATGCCACGGGAGTGCATTCACTCATCTCTACCATTGCTCATTCAAGAGTCAAACGACACTTCGGCATGTTACTCGAAGCAGACATCATGGGGTATTAATTATAAACTTGTAACTTGAATGCGATATGTTTCAACTTTCGTCCGCCATATGATGAGTCTGCACGTTTTATTCTCTCATGCGGATCCATGTCCATATTTAGAATATGTGTGGTACTTTTGTTTCTTCTGGCATGTTGTTATGTAAATAGCCTGGTGACGTCAGTCAGTGCTTGCATCAACTCTCACTTGAAGTATGATGATGATTAATTCAGGTATTATCCAGCTCAGAGCTGATTGTCATCGTGTGTGTGTGTGTGTGTGTGTGTGTGTGTGTGTGTGTGTGTGTGTGTGTGTGTGTGTGTGTGTGTGTGTGTGTGTGTGTGTGTGTGTGTGTGTGTGAGGGGGGGAGAGAACAAAGAGAGAACTGATCAAATCTGACGCATATACCGTTATCCAAAGTGACACTATAAACAGAAAACAACATTCTACTTGATTTCTGTTTTTTATGATTATATATTATAACCCATTCAGCCCTGACGCACTACAGCAGGAGATGGGTCGATCGATCATGGTCTATTCATCTCCTGCAACTGGTGCGCAGTCATTAGTTGACGCCAACAAAATTTGTGAAATACGGCCGTCGGGTTGAATGAGTTAAACAGCACCCCATAAAGATAAGATATTTTCGTATCAGACTCTGCTGCTATTTTATAGAATACGCCTCCTGTCACTTACCACGTCTGTTTGAGGTACATAGATATAAATGAAATGAAGCTAGGAAGAGGCCCTAATCCTCATGAGCCTCCGCATCTGGGGGGCTCATGAGGATTTGTGCCTCTTGCGTGTTTTGCGTGAAGGGTTTCAAGTCACAACACGCGATAATTTTAATTCACATCACACTTTCCTGCTGTTTGTACAGATCGTTCGTGCTGACACTGACCGTGGGTAACTTTGTCTTGCCGCTGAGCGTCATTTTGTTCTGCTACACGCGGATCGGGCTGGTGACCCTGAACATCAACAGGACCTTGAGGCGGCAGAACGTCCACGTGTCTGTCGGCTGCACGCCGCGTCAGATGGGCCACCAGGCGGACGTCCGGACAACGGGCATCATCATTGTGCTGGTGAGTGTGCTGGATGGAGGAGGAGGGACGGAAAGGCTGCAGTAATAGGGCGGTGGGGAGGTATAATGGGGGTTGATGATGGCCGCTTCATCATATATCAGGCAGTTGTCAGGACAGATGGCATTTTCATTGTGCTAGTAAGCGTTTTAGACGGAGGGGAGGGGGTGAGGTGAGGGGGGGGGGTGGGGCGGGCCAGCTAATGCTGACGTCGACCTAAGGACATTTTGCTTACCAAGTGGTTAACCAAGTGTTGGTCAATTCAGCACTACAATAATGTGATCGAGAATAGCGCGGTCTCACTCGACGGCTCCCGCTTACCGCGATATACTGAGGCTGCCCTTGCCAGCACACATTTATACACGTGTTTTTTTTAAATTCATTCCTCTTCTAACTTGCACCACATATTGTCTTTTCTTTCACAGGTGGCAGCCTTCCTCGTGTCCTGGCTGCCTTACCTTATCATCTGCCTGATCGGCCTGTTTGGTGACCGGTCACTCTTGACGGTCATGACCTCTGTCCTGCCCAGCGTGGTTGCCAAGACGTCCACGGCTTTGAACCCTGTCCTTTACTCCATCAGCCACCCCAAAGTGCGGTGCAAGCTCAAGAGGACCTTCTTCAAGGCCATCTGGCCCCTCCGGAGGCGAAGCACCCTCTCTGGCTCCACCAGTACCGATCTGAGTGCGTAGACATTAGTAGCACTCAGCCGGCTGAGTGATATTAGTAACACAAGTCTGCAAAAGCAAACAACAACAAAAACACTCAAAATCAAAACCCCAGAAATGGTTTGCGCTTGTGTGTGATTTTGACACTTCAGGTTCTTTAACCCTTTGGCTGTCGGGAGCGCTTTTTTGTCGCGATGATTCCTACCGGCAGACAAAGGATTCAGACATCAAGAACTGAACATACCTCGTACATACTGATTAAAAACATTCAGAGCTGCACTTTGTGAATCTGCGGCTTTTTGTGTGAATCTTTGTGTGAAATCTTGGTGAATTTCAGTTAAGTAGGTTCTGTACATAGTACTGCTGTACAATCATTCGTGTGCTGGTCTGTGATTGTGTACCGTATGTTGTAGTGCTGCACAGCCTAAACCCATTCAGCCATGACGCACTACAGCAGAAGATTGGTCGACCATGATAACTCAAGGGTAGTGCCAGATTAGCTTGGCGCCGACAGGCACTGCCCTTGAATTATCATGGTCGATCCATCTGCTGCAACTGGTGCATAGTCATTAGATGACGCCTCCAAAATTTGGGAAATAGCGCCGTCGGGCTGAATGAGTAAATCATGTACCAGGACATATCCAGAAACGAAGACCCTGCAACGCGCTATGTTTTCCTTTTCCATTAACGCATTCGAGACGTGCTGCATCGGGATAAGCGGCATAAAGCCGCGTATTTAAATGCAGCACATCTCGAATGAGGTAATTTATTAATGACACCATATATACCTGTTCCAAGTTTCAACAATTTGCAATGTTGCTCAATACTCTCCGTCACTCCAACACCAAGAGCGAGACTTGGAGGCGTGGATCGGTCGTGATAGCGTATCTTAATGACGCATCTGTTTTTGAGCTACCACTATCGTTCCATCTCCGGCAGTTGTTGTTGAAAGTAAGGTACTAACAATTTTTTCCGTTCACTTAACTCATTCGAGACGTGCCACCTCCGGATACGCGGCATAAGCCGCGTATTCGGAGGCGGCACGTCTCAAATGAGTTAAAACTCGAGCTTCCAGTGCACACATAATTGTTATTGTTTTTAAAATGACACGCTATGGTTTCCGTACAATAGCATCTATCTGACTGACTGCAGCACCTCGTTTGTTCCCAAGGCTAACAATAACAACTTTGAAATTCAGTTTTTAGTCTTGAGAACCAAGGAGACCCCCCCCCCCCCCCCCTTGAAAAGAGTAAATACTCTACTAACGCAATACTACCTCGTCGTAATTGTGTAGCTGCGCGTTCCAAGGCCTTTATTTTCGCTGATCCATGTGTCGCATTGAAGCATCGTGGATACAAAGTGGATTCAGTAAGAGGCATAGATCCTTTTGAGCCCTTGCGCGACTGCGGGTGCTCATGAGGATCTTCGCCACTTGCATTTGAACTGAGATTTACTGCCTCGCAAGCAAACGGAGCACACGGTTTTTTCCCATACCTACCACATGTAGGTTATACTGGTTGTATCCCGCTGATAAACAATAGCGAATCGAGGGAGTCAACCATTGTGTTTTCAGAGTCGACGGGTGCCTAAGTAGGTCACGCCTGGCATATTCTAGACATTGTACAGGCACTTCCGATCTGAACATCGGCTAGACATCGACTGGACTGCCTGTTGCACCGAAACCAAAAATCCTCGATTGTAAATAACCTATCCTTTGCGTGATAAAAATAAATAAAAAAATATATTTTTAAAAAAATTAAAAATTGGGACCCCCCCCCCCCAAAAAAAAAAATGCAAACAAATAATATAACAAATACCCCCCAAAATACAAAAAAGAAATAATGCAAAAGAAAAAAAAATCAGTTTTATTTTCCCCCACGTGGGACGATAAAATTGTTTAAAAAAAAAATAAAATAAAAAAAATATAAAAAAATTCAACATGTACTGCATTCTAATACGCGGATCTATGCGGTACGTCTCGAATGAGTTAATGCACTTAGCCCTAACGTCAAAATGCCCAACATTATCAGCTGAGGACACGAGAATTGTTTTACAGTTCAAGAGACAGATCGACGTTGGCAGTTCAAGAGTGGTGCCACAAGAGCTTGGCGTCAGCTACTCTGCGGGCACCATCCTTGAACTATCATAATCACAATCATATTTTGCTGCTGTGTCTCGTGGACTTAACTCATTCAAGGCGCCCCGCATCAATAGCTGCGGCAGTGTCGTACAGAGTTGCTGGCTGAGTGAGTTAAAGTATTACGAATACAACCCCAGAGAAAGTTGTACGTAACACATGTCTTAGATAAATGTCGACGATTCAAACAGTAAGATAATCCCATTAAGCAAAAGATCCTCGGGCCGACGTCGGCCCGAGGGTCTTTGCGTACTGGGATAACATTGTACGTAGTATTCTATTGCATAAACTCAAACGGGAAGTTGTTTCGCTTCAATGTGATGTAAATTGTGTAAATTTACGCTTGTTATATTAATTAGTGCTGTGATAGTGATAGTAATGTTGAGTTATGTAAGCAGTGTCGTGTAACGTATTGTGATATTTGAAACCATATTACAATAAATGTTTTATGTGATATATTATGTTTTTGTGTGATGTGAAAGGTTGTTATACTTATCTGTCTTATCTGTACATCATAGTTTATCATTATGTGCATTACCTGTTTTAACCTCCTGTTGATGCTCCAGTGAGCTGTGACAAGAACATCCCTTTTGGGACTATAAATACGTCTTGTATCCTGAATCTTGAATCTATCAATGCCTTTCAAACAATGATGTTGTTTTGTGCTGAAAGCTGCCAAAAACCTGTTTTGTTCTCAATAATCGGTTTGTCTGTGACCTCAACCCTCAACAGAATATTCCAACCCGGACTTGTTTAACCCATTCAAATGAATGAAACGCGTTAGTTTCGTTGAAATGTTTTATTTCATTTCGGTGTGTGCGGGAGCCATTACCTTTCGTATGTATTACTCCATTTTAGCGTTCATTTAGGATATATCATCTGAATGGGTGACCCCTTCTCCGCCGTGCAACAAATAGTGAACACGATCCAGCCGCAAGAGACATAGATCCTCATGAGCCCCCACAGTTGCGGGGGCTCATGAAGATCTATGTCTCTCGCTGACAACATTTTGTATCCATGTTCCTTTGATGACTTTTGCTCTTGGTCGTTAAAGTTATAAAGATTTTGCACGATCCAGCCGCAGGAGACATAAATCTTCATGAGCCCCCGCATTTGCGGGGGCTCGTGAAGATTTATGTCTCTTGCTGCCAGAACTTTGTATCCGTGTAACCTTTGATGACTTGAGCTCTTTGTCGTTGAACTAATAAAGATTTCAAAAACACAATGTGCGTCCACATGCAGTCAAGGAGTTGAACAAATGAAGGCCGAGTGAACGTTTCACCCCGGCATTGAACGATGGCGTGTGTGTGTGTGTGTGTGTGTGTGTGTGTGTGTGTGTGTGTGCGTGCGTGCGTGCGTGCGTGCGTGCGTGCGTGCGTGCGTGCGCGCGCGTGTGTGTGTGTGTGATTTTGCACTTTGCGGTTCTGGACGGCAAGGTCGAAAATCACAGCCCAGCACACTATTTTGAGCAGAAAATCCCTTATACATGACTCTTTTTAAAAGCTTGCCGAGATTTGAACATGAGAAAAAATGAAAATTAAGTTGTTCAAACCTAAACATTTGTTACGCCAGAAGATTCTTTGTTTATTCAAGTGCAATAAAATTAAACGATCTCATTTTAAAAAAAGTCTTTTCTGCTTTAAGACGTGAAATTATTTACCACGTCTGATTTAATTGTTCCTTATGGAAACAAACACTACCAAACAAAGACATCTAAATGCCATACACATCTGTAAAATGATATCAGACAAAATCGAATGCGTTTTGCTGGGTGTTTTTTTTTTTTTTTTTTTTTTTTTTTTTGCATAATAATTAAATAATAATGCGAAATTACAAATTACTGTTTTAAGTTGATACACTTTTACATGAAAAGATATTGCGTCATAAAAAACAATTCGGACCAATTTTCATGTAAAGTCTTTGCTGAGAGGTACACAGCCCACACAATGTTTATTTCCAAAAAAAACAACAACACAATTTTGATAATCTTAAAGACCATTTTGTCTGCCGGCTCATCATGTGTGCGTGTGTGTGTGTGTGTGTGTGTGTGTGTGTGTGTGTGTGTGTGTGTGTGTGTGTGTGTGTGTGTGTGTGTGTGTGTGTGTGTGTGTGTGTGTGAGTGAGTTTTCTGCTCCTTGTAAATCGATGTACGGGTATGTTTGTTGTTTTGTTGTTGTAGTGTTTGTTTTTGTATTTGTATTTTGTTTTGTTTCATTATTGTGATTGTAAAGCGCCTAGAGCACCTTGGTGATTAGGCACTATACATATTACCTTTATTATTATTATTATTATTATTATTAAACAACTACAAACAGAATGGTAACAGGAAGGATATTTTTGTAAAAGAAAAAAATATATTAAAAAATATGCAGTATTTATATCTTTTCTTTGAAAGTACGTTAGGTCAAGTATCGACACAAACGGACGTCGAATACCTCACACTTTAATGCAGAGTTTAAACGTTTGGATTGTACACAAGGCGTTTGTGCCCGATGTACAAGACTCGTCACCGAAACATCTCCGCGCAAGCATGGCAAACACTGATCCATAAGCTTGTTTACTCTCTGTGATGAAGCTCTATGCCCACGCATAAAGTTCACACAGTGTTTCTGCATTGTACTGAAGTGTCAGCGGTTTTTCCGTTGTAACCAGTAGTTCGTGCATTCAGGATTGCAGCGATTAACACGGAGTTTTAGGGAGAGCTCAGTCTAACAGAGCTCTAGAGTATTCAGTACGGGCTATTATGTCATTGAGGGCGGACGTATGTGGATATGCTAGCCGTATTCCAAGACCCTGAAACCTAGATTTCAGGTACGTTTTTATATGTATTATCAACAGCTACTGAGTTAAAGGTAGTATGCGTTAGTAAGATTGAGTTTCCGTTGTGTAGCGTTGATTTGGTGCAGTTAAGTCGGTTTGGAATTTGTTGAGATAACCGGTGATTTTCCTATGCAGTTATTTACCGAGATGGATAACTAAGGAATGTGAGGCGTGTGCATGCCTAAGTCGTTTATGAAGGTTGTACGTGGTTGTGTTAAGTATAATCTTTTCCTTTGTACGAATCAATGTATGGCGCGTGCGTCATGTTATAGTCTGTTTCAGTGTAGTGCCTGAGTTATTATGGTGTGTTGCGAATCTAGTCTGTTTTATGAAGCACGAGTGTGTGAATGAACGTGTAGCATTTATTTGTATCAGCCAGGTTACGTAATGTAGCTCATATCATCCAATATGTGTGTGTTAGGCAAGTGTTATGATATTAGAACTTTATTGTACAGAGTTCTTGTGCGGAGCGACTGACTTGACGCCGAGACGTCAAGGTCAACAGAGGCTGACGCTGGAAGAACGTGTCGTGAGGACATTCACCGCCGGTCGGGGAACGAGAGGCTTGGTGCCAAGACATCAAAGTCAACAGAGGCTGCGCTAGACGAGCGAGTCAAGAGGACGTCCACAGTTCGTGGAACGTGGGACTGCTTCAGAGAACGCGTGACGCAAAAGCTAAACGCCTAGACGTGAAGGGACGTGCGAACGATACAGAGCGATAACAGCAGTGAACATGTTGGATAATGAGGACTTGTACGTAACCTGGCTTTCACTATATTGTGTGTGGATGTGAGGATGATGTAGTGTTGAGAATTGTGTATCTTGTAAAGAGTATTTTGAGTTCACGTTTTGTTAGTTAGTTTAGTAAAAGGCCACAGAGAAAAAGAAATGTTTTGCGTTTATACTGCACGAACGCGTCCGACTGAGTTAGCGTTGTGTATGTGCCCGTTGCATTGAGTCTGTGCGTGCGACCGGTTAAAAGTCTGCGTGCGTTACACTCTCCGAAAATTGCACGTGTCGAATCCACACAAAGACGGAGGTTTACCTATACCTGAAAAAACAATCCCACCTCCCCGCAGCGCCACCCCCTCATCACCCCCACACACACACACACACACACCACCCCCAACTCCCACACTTCCCATGTACATGTTGTTGTTATCGTTTTGCATCTGACGGTAACACAAGATGTGGTTTGTTTGCACGCACAAATCAAGCATTTTAAAGTGAGGTGGCAGCTGGGGAAATTGTCTGGACGATCCATCGACCAATACAATACAATAATATTTTATTATCCCCGATGGGAAATTTTGGCGCAGCGGTATACACAAAGAAATAAGAATAAAAGTAATAAAAGTTACATGTTTACGTTATCCGCAACACCCCTTCCCCTCTCCTCCACCCCTCCTCCCCCTCCCCCCCCCCCCCCCCATACCCTTTTACATGCATACAAACAACCTAAACTCACGAGTATACATAATAAAGAATAGCTAAGACTAGACTAAAATAATTACATGTGTAAAGTCACAACATCACAACAACATAAACTGATAACTAAAAAATATATACTATACATAAAACTAAACACGCAGGCACGCGCGCACGCACGTCATCAGGATAGTCTTTCAAATTTAAAGGCACGAGAAAAAAAAAACACGCACACGCACACGCACACACGCGAGGGCTATGGCACATGGTAAATGCAGGTAAATGCAGGCAGTGAGGTCAGCTCGTCTCATTATTAGCAGTCTGATGGACATGATGATAATTGACCGACTGACGACGAATTGTCTTGCAGTTAATAGTTCTGAATCGCCGAGCTGATGATAACAAATCATATTCATCATGTAGAACGTGACTTTCGCCGACCTTTCTTGCACGCAATGTCACAGTGACCGTCATCAGGATAGTCTTTAAACTTAAAAGGGCACGGCAAAAAAACAAGCAAATAACAAATCACACACTACAAAACACTACAGACTTTAATCAGTCAAAGCTATGAGTCAAATGACCGGAATTATGATGATGGTCGGGCCAATTTTAAAGCATTCAAGTATACAACAACACGAAATGTTCTTACAGTCGTTGGGAACACACTAAAATGGGCATACATCTAAGAGGGGCCAATCAAGGACCTAATAATACACAGTTTGTGTGTGTGTGTTTGTGTGTGTGTGTGTGTGTGCGTGTGCGTGCGTGCGTGCGTGCGTGCGTGTGTGTGCGTGAGTGCGTGCATGTGAGAGTGAGAGGGAGGGGGTGGGGGGTTGGTGGGAGTGGGGTGGAGGGAGAGGATGTGAGAGAAAGAGAGAAAGTGTGTGTGTGCGTGCGTGCGTGCGTGCGTGCGTGCGTGTGTGTGTGTGTGTGTGTGTGTGTGTGTGTGTGTGTGTGTGTGTGTGTGTGTGTGTGTGTGTGTGTGTGTGTGTGTGTGTGTGTGTGTGTGTGTGTGTGTGTGTGTGTGCGTGTGTTAGTTCTATCTTGTTTCCAGAATTCCGTCGTGTTACCAAGTGAAAGGAAAACAAATCTAGGAATATTTGTAATCTACCATTTATACGATCGAATTTTTTTTTATCTTAGCTTGACTTTCTGTCAGGACCTGCATTCATAATGTAAAGAGAATTTCATAAATTTCATAAAATATTAAAAAGAGTCGTTGCTTTACCAGCCCCTTTCTCTACTGTTACCCAAGTGAAGTTATTGGTATACGGTTAAGTTATTAAGTGATACAGCATTGAAAGTAACAGAAAAGAAAAACGGGTTTTCATGGTATAAAAAATCGAAATCGCATTACTAGAGTATTGGTCACGAACAATCCCAAGTGCCTAATACAGCAAAAGTATAAGGAAAAATAAATTTTGATATTAACATAGAATACAAGCAAGCAACAGGTAGGAAACATGAAGCAAACGTATGTCAACTCTCAAGTTTTGAATGATCCTAATTCTGTGCACATTCAACAAACCACGTAGCTGATGCCTCGATAGTGTGAAGTATAGTAAAACACGACGTGTATCCTCAATATTCAAAGAAATTCGTTTTCTTTTAGCTAAAATTTCAGGTAGTTTTGCTAGCTTTTGGTTGCTGGTAACGACAAGGAATAAAATCCGTAGGACAGACACATTTAGCTGAATTAATCATATGAAATGGTGCTGTTCAAAATTTTGATTTCGAGATATCAAAATGCGATGCCACAAAGATGTTATGTGAATTATTTGATAATTTTCGTATCAAGATAAATAACTAAGATTCCTTATTGAAAAAAAAAATGTGCTAATTGTGAAAAATGTGAACTTAGTACAGAATTGATTGTTTTCGGGGTGAAAGATGGGCTCGATTTGCTCTTATTATTGGCAAAACATTTCATTTACCGTTGCCGTTGTTTGAATGGGCAGTTAACCTTTCCAGTCTTTTTAGCAGAATTCAGAAACAGGTAATGAATCTCTCTCTCTCTCTCTCTCTCTCTCTCTCTCTCTCTCTCTCTCTCTCTCTCTCTCTCTCTCTCTCTCTCTCTCTCTCTCTCTCTCTCTCTCTCTCTCTCTCTCTCAACAACCATTCCCAGCAGTCTTACTGCAGAAACTTTTAATAATCATTTTCTTTCAGTCGCTGAAACTCTAAATGCCTCAATTAATAGCAGTAAGTATGAATGTTCTAATTTGCTTTCTGAATTCTGTAAACACAGAACAGAGGACACAGACCCCTTCAGCATTCCCTTGCTATCAGTTCATGAGGTGGGTTTGCTCATTAGTAAACTACCAAATAAAAAGTCTTCGGGGCCTGATGACATCAGCCCCCAAATACTTAAGTTATCCCTGCCGTACATAGTAGAGTCTATTACGTACATTTACAACCTTTGTATCAAACAACATACTTTCCCTAACAAACTAAAATACGCTAAAGTCATTCCACTTCCAAAAACTAAAGATCGTTCTGACCCTAACAACTATCGACCGATTTCATTATTATCAGTTCTATCAAAGCCGCTTGAAAGGCATGTCCACAAACGCCTGCTTGCCTACTTAGAAAACCGCAAGCTCCTGCACCCCTTTCAATCCGGATTTCGCCCACAACACTCGTGCCACACTGCACTCACGCGCCTCGTTGACGCATGGCTCCATGGTATGAACAAATCCCAGATAACAGGTGTCGTTTACTTAGACTTTAAAAAGGCCTTTGACCTAATCGATCACACCACTCTAATGACAAAGATTCAGAAATACTTGAATAGTACAGAAGTAGTTGCATTTTTTAAATCATACCTAACTGATCGTAAACAAAAAGTTCTAGTGAATGGATCTTACTCTTCTCTAAAAGATATAAAGTATGGAGTTCCCCAAGGATCCGTGCTTGGTCCCTTATTATTTTGTCTATTCATCAATGACCTGCCACTTCATATAACTTGCAAGAACGTACAATGTGATCTTTTTGCTGATGACACTTCCATTCATATGACTAACAAAGATATACAAGTAATTTCTTCCAACTTGCAGCATAGTCTTGATGAAGTGTCTGAATGGTGTCACAGGAATTCTATGATTGTTCATCCAATTAAAACCAAATCTATGATAATCGCCACTCGTCAAAAACACCAGTTGGCACCCCTGTTACTTAACCTTTTATTAAAGGGCAGGCAAATAGAACACGTTAATGAACACCGCCTACTAGGGATTGCAATTGACAGTCAGCTTAAGTGGAAGGCTCATACGGACACTCTATGCAGAACGGTAGCCAAAAATCTTTTCATGTTGTCCAAACTGAAATATTACACCGACTCGGACACGCGCAAACTATTCTATAATGCTCACATACGTTCTCATATTGATTACGCGTCAACGGTGTGGGATGGATGCAGTGAAGTCCACTTGAAGAGACTCAACTCGTTACACAGAAGGGCAGCAAAGTTAATCCTTCCTGACCCACGACTCACAACAGAAGAAAAACTCGCCAAAATAGGATTTCTGCCGCTGCAAGACCACTTCAAATACAATAAGGCTATTTTTATGTTCAAAGTGTGGAAACAGAAAATACCAGAATATATCACAACTCTTTTCTCTAAGTCGGAATCTAGGCTTGGTAATATTAGGCAACTTTTCTTAGTCCCCAAAACAAGAATTGATATATACAAATCTAGTTTGTCATTCGCGGGAACGCAGACTTGGAACACGCTTCCTGATTATGTAAAATCCGCTTCCTCTCTAGCCCGTTTCAAAATCAGTCTCTTCAAGCACTTCTCGAAGCAGTCGTAATCATTTCGTTGTGAAATATATACTGCCCTGTAACCCTGATTATGTATGCTCCCAATTACAAACTCTGTGTGTGACGGTGTGTGTGTGTGTGTGTGTGTGTGTGTGTGTGTGTGTGTGTGTGTGTGTGTGTGTGTGTCAGTTTAGGTGTGTGAGATTGTCATGGGACTTTCTTTCCCTAAACTAGCAATGTTTTTGTCAGTTTCATTTACATTTAACTATATACTTAGTTTTTTTTTGTATTTTGTCTCGTAGTTTTGTAGCAACGGCAGGTTTGAAAAATGGCTATGTCTGTGACGATGTCAATGCCTCCACCGTTGATAAATAAAGCTTCATTGAATCATTGAATCATTGAATCATTGAATCTCTCTCTCTCTCTCCACAAACACACGCCACTTTAGTTTAATCATGCTAAAATAGTTTATTATCGTTTTTTGGGTGTGTGTTTGTGTGTACATGTTGTATTTGTACGGTATGTAGTCTTTATGTTTTCTTGTTACTATTTTGAAAAAAAAGCTTCAATATTTTTTTTTTATAAAAAAGATAAAAATGAAAAGAAAAATTTAAAAAAAATTCCTTATTGAAAGTAACAGCAAGTAGCGTGGGGCACGCACTTCTTGGTACCCTAGGTCATAGAAGCATTTAAATTTGAAAAACAAATAACGATACCTTTGGCCAAATTTAATTTTCTGCAGCCAAGCATTGGCCATTTCTTCCGTTAATATCAAAATCTGGGTACAAATACGTACCCAAATCGTAACTGCAGCAGTTTAAAGTCGCCGGACACGAATCTCGGCAATTTTTGAAAAAGCGTCAGATATAAACAGTAAAACCTGTCTTCGCAGCCACCTTTTTTTGGTCAGAAAAAGTGGTCTTAAAAGACAGGTGCTGTCGCAAGAAAAGTCTTGAAGGGAAGTAAGTGTCACCTGTCATTAAAGACCATCATATAGTCGGCTACGGCCTCACAAAGGGTGGTCTTTAATGCCAGGTCATCCGCCATGAAGGTGCCGCACAAAAGGGTTCTCGTGTTGTTCTTTTGACCGTTTGATCTTTGTACTGATTACGAGATTTTGAACACAACGAAGCATGACGTTCGTTTAAAGTTGCATATTTGAACACCACAGCGACTGCTCATTTGAACAATGCGTCCATCCACCCATGCATCCTGAGGCGCCAAGCTATTCTGGCACCGCTCTTGAACTGAAATGGCAGTAATCTGTAATGCAGTCTTTGTAGGAAAACAAGAAAATTTGATAAAAAAATCATCCTCAGGACGTAATGGGTTAAAGTACTGTTGCGTATTGTGCTATTGTGCATTGAGTTGGTGCTGTTGTTTATCGACAGCTTTGTGCATAATATTTGCACGCAACAGTAATACTTGTTCTTGTCGTTAGTCATTGGCTTGTTGCGTTAACCCATTCACTGCCAGGAAAATGTGAGCACCGCATGTGCAAAGAAGCACGTGAGCCTCTGCAGACGGTGTTTGCGATGAATTTGCATTGTTTAACCCCTTGTCTGCTGCTGACGATACCGCTCGGCAGAAGAGACGCGTAACTACGCGTCTCTTCCGCCAAGCGGTATCGTCAGCAGCAGACAAGGGGTTAAACGACATGATGTGACAGCTGGCAGGGTTAGCCAAAATTTTGGTGAGATGTGTCAGGATGGAAAAATTAAAATTATTTATGAGAAGCATGACGGTGTTGTTTCATATACGGTATACAAAGAGAAAGACAGACAGACAGAAAGGAGTAGAGATGATGAAACGTTTTTATTCAGGATAAAACGTTTTAGGCATAGCAATGCCTATCTTCCAAACTGTCCTGCTACTCTACACATATAAAAATACAACAGACGACATAACAAAAAAAAACATATATAAGAAAAAAGACCCATCTCCCCCCCCCCCTCCCCCCACCCTCAGAAAAAAATACAAAAAGATATGAAAAGAATATATATATATATATATATATATATATATATATATATATATATATATATATATATATATATATATATATATATATATATATATATATATATATATATATATATATATATACACATGCACACATACATATATATTATATACTGGTATGAACCTGACCTGTTAATGCAGACAGTTGAACTATTACATAACCTGCAGCAATCTGCTGTACTTGGAGCAACATACTAAGCAGAAAGATAGAACATTCACAACGACAGCAGATATTTATGGACGCGAGCTCTGGAAATAGATAACTTTGAAATAGACTTTAAGTGAGAGGGCAAGTTATTCCATGACTTAGCACCGGAAAATGATATGCTAGATTTGAAGATGTCGATTCTAGGTTTTGGGAGATGGAGTAAGCTGTTCCTCGTGTTCTCTCTATTCGTGTGGGAAAACAGCTCACGGAGATAGGGAGGGGCGGCATCGTTTAGAATGTTTTGCACAAGTAAGCATCTATTAAGTTCCAATTGTTTACTAAGTGGTAGGATATTAAGGGCCTTCAGTCTTTCATCAGTATGGGACGAACCAGGAAGAATAGGCTTAATACCTCGCCGGTAAAGGGAATTAATTTTTTTCAAATGAATGTCTCCACAGCCGTCCCAGATATTGGAAGCATAATTACAATGTGTCTTGATGTGTGCGTTAAAGAATAGTTTTTGAACATCAATGTCAACTATACGACTTAATTTGGATAATAAAAAGAGATTTTTCGAAATAGTTTTACAGGCAGTTTTTATGTGAGGTTCCCAGCTGAGCTGTTCGTCGACCGTCACTCCTAACAAACGATGTTTTGACACTTGCTCTATGGGTTGAGAGTGAAGGGACAGCTCAAGGGGTTGCAAACCACGTTGATGCTTTTGGCGTGTCGTCACCAACATACTTTTCGTTTTAGGAATACTAATAATCATATGATTTTCTTTACACCAAGTTGACACTTCATCTAAACTATGTTGGAGGACAGCGCTCACGGTTGAAACATTTTTATCAGATACATGTAATGATGTATCATCAGCAAATAGTTCACAGTTTGTGTCGGGGTGTGATATTGACAGTGGAAGGTCATTTATAAAGATGTTGAATAATAACGGTCCTAGGGTGGATCCCTGAGGAATACCATGGGTCACCATTCCTTCCGCTGAGTATTTACCATTCAAGAACACTTTCTGCGTTCTGTCTAAGAGATAGGACGAGAGAAAAGCGACTGCATTTGAATCAATGTGATATAAACGTAAATTCTTTAGTAAAATTGAGTGGTTAATGAGATCGAAGGCTTTTTTAAGATCTAGAAATACTACACCTGAAAGTTTGGACTCATTTATGGCAGTAAGCCATTTGTGTGTTATGAGGGTTAAGGCTGTCTGACACGAATGTTTAGGCCAAAAAGCTGATTATGCTGTACTAATAAGGCGGTTTTCCTCCAGGAATTGAAGTAAATGATTATGTATATGCTTTTCAAGTGGTTTGGACACTGCTGATAAGATTGAAATAGGTATGTACTCACTTGGGTCGCTCAGATCTTTGCTTTTTAGTATAGGAGTAACTTTTGTTATTTTCAAGTCATCGGAAAACATGCTCTTTTGAATCGAAATGTTATATATAAAGGTTAACGATTCAACAATATAAGGGAGCGCAATTTTCAGGATTTTACTGCTAATACCGTCAACACCACAAGATGTTTTACTTTTCATGTTGGTTATATATTTTCCTACATCAAGGACGGTCATTAGGGGAACTAAGAAAGTATTGCCAGCGTTTATCTGACTGTGTTGTTTCAATTGTTCTGAACATACGTATTCACCTGGCTCACTGGTGTTCGTCTGTAACAGGGTTTTAGCAATGTTAAGAAAGTGTTCATTAAATACATCAGCTGTAAGGTGCGGAGGGACACTCGTTGATTTGCTAGATTGTCCTTTAGTAAATGTGTTAATCACCTGCCACATGCTGCGTATGTCTTTGTCGCCCGCAATAATCTTTTCAGCATACTGCCCCTGTGCTTTACGTACTAATGATTTAACTATGTTTCGCTGTTTTTTGTACTCGTCAAATTTCTTTTGTTGTTTCAATAGATCTCTTAGTTTTATCGCAGTTTTAATCTCATCCGTCAGCCACTCAGGCACAGTGGGGTGTCTGACACGCTTATGCGCCTCGGGGCATGTCTGTCAAGAACACCGAAGAACAACTTATACCAGTTTGGCAGCGCTACGTTGGGATCGTTATAGTTATACACATCGGAAAATGGTGTTTGGCAAAGGTTAAACAAAAAATCATCTTGGTTAAATTTTTTGAATGATCTGTAGAGGATGGTTATATGCTCCTTATGAGGTTTCTTTGGCAACTTCGCAGATAATGAAAAACAAATAGGAAAATGATCACTGACAGAGATGCTGGGTACATAGACATTGCTAAGGGCCCTGTAGTTGTTTGTATAAACATGGTCAATTAATGTGGATGAAGTAGCAGTGACCCTGGTGGGTGACTGAACTACTTGTGTAAGGCCTAAAAACGTTATCATGGATTTCCATGACGTGTTGCCAGGTTTCAATAAATCAACATTAAAATCACCGAGTATATGTATATCACCCTTGGAGTTTTGTACTTTGTCAACCATTACAACCATTACAACAAAATCATCTTGCCAGGACACTGTAGATTCGGGGTTTCTGTAAATAAAACATACGAAGGTCGGGGTTGACTTGGCGGTTGCTTTTATCTCAAGCCACAGGCTTTCCACATGGGTGCATTCCAGGTCACATCGTCGTGTTACGTTGTTAGCAATAGTATTGTGAACATAAGCACAAATGCCAGTATGACCAGGCGCTGAAGCATCTCGCCTATGAATGGAGAAATTTTGTATGGTGATAGCTTGGTCACTTATATTCTTTGTAACCTACTTTCTGTAAAGCCAAATATATGATATGGGGAGGGTTGGTTGAGTAGTACTGAAACGTCTGATACTTTACTGCAAAGGTGATATACATTGAGGTGGCCTATTCTAAGCAAATGATCGCTGACACTAGTAAACATGTCAGGTAACTTCGCAACCAAATACTAGTTTCAAATATACTAACGAACTAAATGACAATTTAAACAACAATAAAAGTGTCACTATGTGGCATGCAGATCATTGGTCAAAAACACAGCACTGAAACATGCGCGAAAGATAAAAAAGGAATAAAAAGATATATGACAGGAACAACAGTCTGACCCGGAGCCAGGACATCCCGTACCGGCGCAACCCGAGCGTCTCCCACAACCCTCTCCGGTCAGTGCCAAAGAAGGTTGTGGAAAACAAGCAAAATATGCACACCAGCAAGAACCATCCAGGCAACAGATCGGAGTGTGGCGCCCATCAGACATAAATCTTCTTTCATATAATGAGAATTAATTATTAGTTTGCTCGCGGTGTACACTGTCTAGCAGTGAAAAGAAGTTGCGCAATTTGCATCACTAATTCAATGGGAATCTGGTTGTCACAACTAGCAGCGGGGACTCAGGCATTAGCAGCTGAGGTCTGGGCCGTTCCGGCAGATGAAGTCACAAGAGGCGGAAAGTCAGTTGTCTGGAACATCGGTGACTGCTGTTCCGCCTGGCCTCGTGGGTTCGGGGACGAAGGGTCGACAGGCTGCTGGCCGAGTTTCGCGGCACTGGCTGAAGAAGTCGAGTTGTTAACTTGAGCGGGTCGCACCCCGTGGCCCTGACATGCCAGGCGGGCCGGGCGCGGCCCTCCCGTCAAGTCAGAGCCATGGGGATTGCGTGCCTAATAACCGGGCGCAGAGTTGAAGTTCCCATGATCTCGTGGAGCTGGGGTGCATTCTGTCGCCGTCCCGGTCGAGGGCCTGGCGGGGGGCGTGGTTCTTGGTCAGAAAGGTTGCGGTGTGGTCCACGATGGCAATATCAGCCTTCCTGCAGGCCGCGTGGAGGTTGTCGTTGGATTTAGCGACGGCTGCAAACAAGGGGTGGCGTTGACCAAAGGGCGGCATGATGGTGGACGCCTTTTAGAGTGGCCTGCAGGAACTTTGTGGCCAGCAGATCGATGAGCTGCAGCCACGTGTTCGGCATGCGACCGGAACATTCAAGTTGCGGCAGCTGTTAATTCCGACATGAAAGGTGACGTGGGTGTACATGTCGGACAGGCTGGCGGATGTCAAGCCATTTGATGAGGTCGCTGACAGACAGACCTGACACCGCCATGCTCTGAACTGTAAAATCCGGAGAAGACATTTTCCGCTCATCGATGAACCTGATGAATGAGTCGCCGAGGAGTAGAGCGTGCGACTGCGGGTTCACCTTTGATTGGAACAGCTTTTCATAAGGTGTCAGCAGCTTGGTGTTCACGGCGTTGGTCGAACCGGGAGTAGAGCTGTCAGATTTGTGGTCAGGGTCTCGCGCGGCCCTGCTATCATTTAGCTGTGTGTCAAGGGGAGCGAAGCGGTTGTGGGTTTCGATGCTGAGCGATGAGTGGCGAGGCACATAATTATCATGCTGTTGAGTGTGCAGGGGGCTCACAGACTGGCGAGAATCAGGGTCTGGGGTGTTCACTGAGTGATTGGTGGCCGGGGACGGGGTGGCCGGGGAGGGGCGAGGGGCGACGTGGAGGCTAGGGCTGGCTTCACTGTTTCTTGGGAAGGTGTTGCCTGGCCAAGTGCTCCTATTTGTTGTTTTTTTAGGGTACCGATCACGGCGCTCTGTGTGTATCTGGCAGCAGCATGTTTTGAAACCTGTTTGATGATGGCTTTCTGCTCTACTGTAAGTTTCTGCAAATCAGCGCATGTTGACTGTTCAACCCTGGTCAGGTCTTTTTCCACTATAGAAAGGCCATGTTTCCTCTTAACCTCATTGTCTTGCACTTGTGCTTCAAGAGCGCTTTGTTGTTGTTGCAAGCTGACACAGTGCGCCTTGACACTTGCCAGTTCGGTCTTCACTGAAGAAAGTTCCGACTCGGAGTTCTTTGATGTTAGCCGCCGAAGCCTCCAATTTCTGCTGAAACTGACACAGAGAGCTGGCAGGGTGGCTAAATGAGCGAGGGGGAGGGGTTGTTGGGGAGGTAGCGAGGTAACGGCAATCGGTGGGAAGGCAGACGGGTCACTTGCGAAGATTTTCTCGTCGTCTGATTGGGTCGAAAGACAGGTGGTGGGAGAGTGGTGGTCGGATCCAAAGGACGGAGAGTGACAGGTAGACGTGGCCTGATCCTGCCCAGCAGATTTGTCACTGTTAGCAGCGGTGGCTCCATCAACCTCTGCGCAGCTGAGCGTGACGGGCTGGTCATGCTGGGCGGGGACAGCGGGTCGGCTGGGTGGGAATGTGGTCACGTCCAAGGGTGGTGTGACGCTGGTTACATCACTGTTGAGTGGAGTTGAGGGATTAGTGTCCTGAAGAGACTAAGTTGTGCCGGGGGAGGGAGGTGGCAGCGCAAGCTGACCGAGAGGGGGTGGTAGAAATGTAGATTGCTGGGAAGACAACATCTTTTCAACACAGTCTTTGAGCGGTTAAAATTCTTTGTTTATCCAATCATGGCAGCGCGCTCCTTGGGCCCTGATAAGACAGGTGGTATAGAAAACAGTGATGGCAACGGCGAGTTTCTTGCTTGAACTCGTACTAGTGTACTGTGTAGAGCATCATGGTACGGGGGAAGGAGGGGGGAGTCTACTTCTTCTTTGTTACTGTCCTGGTCGATTCATTCGGCTCTGTAGCCAGGAGCAGGGTGTGTTTGACGTACCTTTCATGCAGGGCTAATCTCTACAAGAAGACACGTGTACAGTCTGTCTCAAAGTTCTTTTGTATCGGGTCCTCAGGTGCGTTTATCTTTTGAAGTGTTGAATTGCATGGGGTCTTGGCGGCGGCGCGTGTGATGCGGGGGTTGGACATGGTGGGCGGGAAGTTTATGGGAGGGGTGGAGGGGTGATGTCATCACTAAGCTCGTCAAACAAGGATATGCCAAGATGTTTGCTGACACCTGCCGACTAGCCCCTGGGGCGCCAAGGCGAGCCGAGAAGGGAACATGCCATCCTCGATCACAGTCTGCGTCAGCTAGCACTGAGCGGTTAAACACTGCCTCTAGATCTTAATATTTGTTCCACAGGTTTTTCATTTTCTGACATCAAGTTACAGAATATAAATAAATACTGAAACCAATGGTAGCGCCTGATTCGGCAAAGGCAAAGAGGATTAGGCCTAATGGCCAGCGGGGCGGCACTCACGCGTAAGGGGAGGATGATCTCTCGGCTCACCCAAAAAAGAAGGTCGGGGGGGGGGGGGGGATGAAAACGAAGGGAATTAAGTCACAGGTGCCAGGTGTGCAGACTGGCTGGCGCCTGCTACTCAGTCAACACAGAAACACTGCTACATGTCTTGAAAAGTGCTGGTACCTAATATGTAGATGCCATAGGGACAGAAAAGGGATAAAATGAATGAATGAATATGTAGTTGAGTTCAGTTAAGATTTAAATCATGCGAAAATTGTGAAATATATAAAGTCTCACAAAGGTACGTGGAAAAGTATCAAGGCATCATTAAAATGCTCTTTCGCGGTCCGTGTAAGGTAACCAACACACACAAATAAGTCCAGGCAAAATCACAGTACGGATCAGTACATCCTGCCACTGGGTCGCCCGTCGAGAACTAAGTTGGCGTTGGAAGAGTCGGCAAGGTAGCAAAGTGTCCATTTCACAATTCACAAACACAATACAAATCACCAGCAAATTCAAGCAAGATCATTATAAATGTAAAGATGGCTACCCAACACACCAATACACCGGATCAAGACACATCCACATACCTGATGGTATATACAAGAAGAAACACAGTACTCCACTGCTATAGAGTCCGAAATAGCTCAGGCGGTTAAACATCCGAGCAGGAGAGCGAAGGGAATCGCCGGGTCGTGGGTTCGAATCCCGTCCCGGCCCTGGTAGCTGGACTCACAATCCAGCGGGAAAAAAACGGATTTGTTCAATAGCATGTCCGTTGAAAGGTCCTGGTAAATCAAAGTGGCACAGTTGGAGTGCGCCTGAGTTGATCAGTGTTCAGGCAATAGATTTCCCTGTCCCCCATAACCCGCCCATCAGGGCCGTCCATGATCACCTCGGTGCTGTGGACGTTAAATCCGAACTAACTAACTAACTCCACTGCTATATGTCACGGTTGGCTGCACAGCGGAGCTCCGCTAAAGATCGACCGCTCACCTCAACGGTCAGATAGAGAGAGAGAGAGAGAGAGAGAGAGAGAGAGAGAGAGAGAGAGAGAGAGAGAGAGAGAGAGAGAGAGACAGAGAGACAGACAGACAGACAGACAGAGCGAGAGAGAGATATGTTTACACCACAAGCACGAGCACACACGCACAAACACTAACAAACACATGCTCTCTCTCTCTCTCTCTCTCTCTCTCTCTCTCTCTCTCTCTCTCTCTCTCTCTCTCTCTCTCACACACACACACACACACACACACACACACACACACAAACAAACAAGCGCTCGTGGTGGTGAAACTCTTTTCAGAAAACATATTTTTAAAAGATACTAACAGTCGATAGGAAACAAAACTCAAACAAAAATAGATTAGGCAGGAAACAACAAACAGGAAAGTCTCTGGCGATGGAGATAAACAAGATGAATACTGCCGGGTTCTTAACCCCTTCACTGCCGAGAAAAAGTGAACGCGATCTAACCGCAAGAGGCATAGATGCTTATGAGCCACCGCGACTGCGGGGGCTCATGAGGATCTATGCCTCTTGCTAACACTATCTTGCTGACACTATTTTGAATCCATGTTCCTGGGGCATATAGGGTTGTGGGTGTTGAATTAAATGACACGTGGATAGCAACTTTTGACCTGAGGCAAGGACACCTACTAACCTACTTAGTAGGTGTCCTTGACCTGAGGATAGAAAACTATCGGCGGACTATTCTATCTGGTTGATAGTTTTTCACCGTACACGGCGATAGCTCTCAGCAAGAGGCGTGTGCGCTATTTCCTTATTTGGAAAATCTCGCGAGACGTTCATGTACACGAGACACAACAAACAAAATGGCTGCGTACATGAGAGACGATTCATCCGACGTAAAACTGAGCACAATTGCCGCAGCAACCGCAATTATTGTGGCTAGAAAGAAGGAGAAAAGAGTGTGGGCGAGGGAGTGGATACTTCAGCGTCCGGTTTTGGGAGCATACGCGACCCTTGTGCAAGAGCTATGTGCGGAAGATCCACGCGGCTACAAGTCATTTTTGAGGATGACATTTGAAAACTTTAGTGAAATTCTCAGCCGAGTGGAACATCAAATAAAACGGCAAGATACCGTCATGCGGAAAGCTATTTCACCGGGGGAGCGTCTGGCAGTGACTCTGCGGTACCTTGGGACAGGTTTGTGTCTTTCACCGCTTCTCAGTTTTGTTTTGTATCGTGCTCTACTGGCAGAGTGCACGCACACTTGATGAGTGAATACAATTGAAGCAAGCAAATATTTGATGTGCACTCTACTTGTGTATTTTAAGAGAAAATTTACTGCCAGTAATTATATTACTAGTCTTACTTAATTTGCACTGCTACTAGTACTATTGATTGTAAACCTTGTTTGGTGAGTAGGCAGTGGTGGTTTCTGAATGCACAAACATGTCCATTACAATGCTCATTTCATGCAATACCTGCTAGACCAGACTGCCCTGAAATTAACATCATATTGATAATGAACTCATTTTATTTTCAGGCAATTCATTTACTGATCTCATGTTCATGTTCCGGATCTCTGACTGTACCATTCACAAGATTGTCATGGATACATGCGACGCATTGTCATTGTGTACTGTTCTCCAGGATGATTTCATGAAGGTATGAATTTTTGGTTTTGGTTTAAGAAAGGATGCTCGACAGTTGTGCGTTGATGAAATGCAGTACCTTTCATCAAATGAAAATTGCACGAGGAAGCCGTCATGCGGGATAATTTACATCAGCGCACAATTACCTAGCATCCTTAAAGTTCAATGTATCATAGCTGTCAATCATACATAATAGTGCCAATTCTATGCTCCAAATTTTGAGGCCCCTAGCCCTTCTGTTTCATGGATTTGTTTTCCAGTCAACACCGGTATCCCCTTCTTTTAGCATCCTCTGTTTTTAGTGTACTTGGGCACTATTGCAATTGGTATTCATGTGTTTAATCTCACTTGTGTTGAATACATGTCATATGTTGCTGACTATGGAGCATCTGTGACCAGGATTGATGGTTGATGGAATACATGTAATATATGGCTGACTATGGAGCACGTGACCAGGGTTGATGGTTGATGGAAAGTGTCACGTGTCAGCTCGAGCAATTTAAAACACCATTAAACTTGCAGTCCAGCTATTGACCGCAAGAGTTGGAGCTCATAACAGCTTTCCTTTTCAAACCACAATGTGTGTCAAACCACAGTGTGTGTCAGTATAGAAATAATAGACAAGCCCCACCCAGGTATGCAATATCCTGACGTCATGGTTCCCATGCCTTACTGTCAAAACATGAAGCAAATTAATTTTGTGTATTTCACACATTTTGTACTTCATGCTTGGACATTAAATGAATAAGTGACAGAACCATGACAGTTTGATGTTGCATAGATGGTGGGACTTGTCTCTTATTTTTATGCACAATCACCTATTTTCCCCGTGTGCACGCAGTCACTGGTGCTGCACTTATGTTACAGTGACTGCTTGCAGTGGCAGCATGCACAAGGAGTTCTTAGTTGTTAAAAATACAAGTTGCATCAACTTTTGAGGCATGGTCACTGTCCAGTTTTATTGCTCTAAATTCATTCTTACATAACTTGAATGCCCAAAACTAAATTATATCAGAAGAATGTCACATTTCTAGTACTTCTTCTGTTCTTCTGCCACAAGAGTATAAATGGCCTGCCGCACAGAGTCTTGTGCTGCAATGGGAAGGCGGGACACTTTGCATGCAATCATTTTGAAAAAATAGTCATTTTCAGCAACGACCGCCTCTTTTACTGGCGACGTTCTCTCCGCGATAGATTTTAACACTGCCACTGCCTCTTCCGCTGGATCTATCCGTTTTCTCTTTGGGTTCGGCGCACGGCGAGCTTCGCGCACCTCTGTGCCAAGGACGCGTCTGTTGAGCGGCAGGTGATGGGGAAGTAGGATAGGCCAGTGGGGGTCCACATCGCTGAGCTGGTGGTGACATGAACAGATGTGGAGCTGATCGCGGCCTTTCTTGTTCTATTTCATGCTCATCAGGCGGTGGCATGGACTGGTGTCGGTGTCTGTCGTTTGGATTTGATGTTACACCAACCTGGTCCATTAACAGCTCCAGGTCCCCTTCTGGCTCCCTTTCAGTTTCCTGGCTGTCACCCCAGTCTTGCTGCTGGCTTTGGCTCTGCTGGCTCTGGCTCTGCTGGCTTTGGCTCTGTTGTCCATTCCTTTTTGCCTGTAACAACCACCAAAAATAAAAAAGGATTATGATCAGTGATTATAAACAGACCTCAGACTTGTCTATGTTACTTCAAAGCACTATTTGAATTCATAAATGTGTGTATTCTCTTATTGAACCAGTTTTCATTTTATATCTTTACTATTCTGTGCAGGTGCCAAGTACGCCTGAGGAGTGGGGGCAGATTGCTGAGGACTTTGAACATCGATGGAACCTTCCAAACTGCATTGGTGCGATGGATGGCAAACATGTTGAGATCAAGTCCCCTGGTGGATCAGACTACTTCAATTATTTGAAGTATCATAGCATCATTCTCCTGGCCTTAGTGGATGCACGTTACCGGTTCTTGTTTGTAGATGTGGGCAGAAATGGTCGTGCTGGTGATGCAGGAGTCTTCCGTGCATCTTCTTTGAAGTCGGCAATTGAGGAAAATAGCCTCAATATTCCACCACCGAAGCCCTTGCCAGGAAGAGAAAAAGCTGTCCCTCACTTCATTGTTGGAGACGATGCCTTCCCTTTGAAGACATACTTAATGAAGCCCTACCCATTCAGGACAGTAAGTGATGTTCATAGTGAAAGCGTAGAGGATGAACGGAGAAAACAGAGAATGTTTGACTACCGCCTATCTAGAGCCCGCCGGATTTCAGAGAACGCTTTTGGAATTTTGGCTGCAAGATTTGGTGTGTTTCGTACGTGTATGCACCTGCAGCCTGAGAAGGCAACACGTGTGACACTGGCTGCACTTGCCTTACACAACTTTCTGATGACGAAAAATGACCAGAACTTCAACACACCCAACCTGGTTGATCGTGAAAATCCTGTGACGAGGGAGGTTACGTTAGGGGATTGGCGGCAGAACAGACAACAGCTGGATGCTATGCAAAGACATTCTGCCAATCGGTCAGGAGAAGATGCCCGTGGCGTGCGGGACGAGATCAAGGAGTACGTTAATAATGAGGGGCAGGTGTCATGGCAGGAGCGGCATGTTTTTGGCCGATTCGCCAGCATGTAATAATGTTCAGAATACAACTGACTAGTAGGCTGAACTTTCTATTTCATCCCTTCTTAAAGAATTTCACGATTTACCAGGTTGTGTTGAATTTCGAATCATTCTCGTCTTGTGGGTTAGGAGTTTATGTGCATCTGCATGCATGTGTAACAGAGTGAACAGATGTTCCTCTGTGTACATAGGCTGATAGCACTTATGACTATTGCTTCTCGGATTTCACTCGTGTTGACTGCTAGCTATGACGTGCACCACTCGCGGTGCCTTGCCAAACGCAGCGTTAAGTTTTGTGTACGCGATAGCTCAGTGTACGTGTTGTAATTTTTGTATATTTTTGACTGTGTATTGTAGCAAAACTATAACACAATTGCTTAGTATTTAGCATGGTTAAATTTGACCCGGGTAATATTTTTTATTTGATGTATATGTCGTTTGGTTAATTGTAACCTATCAGGGTAATAATGCGATTTAGTAGTTGGTTTATTTATTTTTTTGATTTTCTGTGGCCCTTCTGAGACCGCTCGAAGAATAAATATAAATTTTCGCTAATAGCCCGTCATCTCAAATTAAATCCAGAGTAAAGCTGGTAAACAATTTTAATATTTATATATATTCAAAGATTATATTTTTGCATTATGTAGTTAAGGAGATATTTTAGTTCTTATGGCTGGCAAGAAATGCAGATTTGCCACTTATACAAATACCAGACCCCCCTGTGGACTTTGCACCGACGCGGAGACGGTGGGAGACGCCAGCCTGCGTCTATACTGAAGTCGGGCTGCCCGCGTGGTGGACTTTCTTTCTTTTACCAAACGCGCAAGACACACAGTACCAACACTAGTGACCACTTATTAATTTTTGGCACCAGTGCCGTGGAGGGAACTTTTCGCCTAAACTGCGCGGGTTTTGGAGACCCTAAAATAAAGTTTACTTCAACATGACCACGTCTCCAGAATAACTTGGTCCAACAACCACCATCAATCCTAAATCCTACTACTACTGTTGTCTCACCCCATCACACGTGTGGTAAGAATTAGTATTATTTTATCATACATTATTTGCGATCAGCACAGTATATCATAGTTCGGTGTGTACACCTATGAAGTAATGTCTGCATGTGTGATTGTTTGTATTGTAAACTACATGCGAAGGCTCACGTATGACGCCAACAATAGAAATAGTATGTCATTTGGCGTGAGAGCAAATCTGTGTTTTATCTGATCCATTTCTTCAGTTATTTAACACATTCTCCCCCAGGACCAAAATCCCCAAATGTTTTAGTTGAGCTGTGAAGGGCTGTATTACAATTCTAGAGACAAATCAAGCATGATAGTTCAAGGGTGGTGCCAGAATATGGGCATCAAGCTATTCTGGCATCACCCTTGAACTTTAATGCTCGATCCATGTTTTTCTGTGGTGCGTTGTGGCTGAATGAGTTACGGCAGCAAATAAGAACCATAAAGAAATCCTGTCTGATCTGCTGATCAGTATGAGTCTTATAAAGTTGCAGTTAAATATTTAAAAATAAAATTGAGAAAATAACACTAATGATTTACAAGGAAGGTTAAAAACATGCTCAGACACTTATATATATGACTAAGTGCCAAAAGGTGAGCAAAAAGTGAGTGATCTCTTTTGCGTGAAACTAAAATCTGTTTAAAAAGACACGTGTTGACTTTAACAAGTGCAATGTGTGTGTGAATGATTGAAGATATACTGGCAATAATTTCTGCACCTAAGGTAAAGCCGTTTGGTGAGTATACTGTAAAACGCCAGAATTCACCAATAAAAATCGGCCCGGAAAAGCAGACAATGACATGCCGTCGGTCTGTTTTGATCTCGCGTGTAAAAGCAACAATAACAAACCTGGTGCCAACCATGCCCATATGTTCAGGGAAGATTGATCTTATAATCCGTGTATTTCCCAGATTTGAAGGCAAGCCATGCTTTTGTTTATTGCTCTTGAAAGTAGCCACTGTCGGACGTCAGATTTGTCGCAACAGCAGCATCTTAATTTCCGCAAACTTGTGCTAGCGAAAGGCACGCTGACCCAAACCGGAAATGGCGTCATTGCGTTGTTTCACTTTCGTTGAATATTTTATATGCTTTAAATTTACTTTTCCGTCACAGTTTTCTAAGCTGGCAAAAAAAATTGTGAGCGGCCAGTTTTTGTCGCAAGATCTGACGTTCAACTATTTGACAAGTTTAACAAAGTTGTTTTGGGTTTTTTTGGTCTACGATCGTCCGGTTATGATAGATGCATTATGGGCCACATTCCAGCGTGGTTGTTTTGAATGTCCGGTTTGTCAATGGAGAGCTACAACTCGTGACATTTTGTCGCAACTGTTTTCATAAATCTGACGTTCGATCACTTCTGACGTTCGAGTGTAATCATAGACAAAATAAAGAGCCAAATGTTTATTGTAAGGGACCATTTTTAAGAGTTTGAATCGCCCGAGACTCCAGCACCGATTTTAGGCAGTAGGTTGGAGAATGAAGATGATTTCTTGTGATAACAAATTTTATGGCTGTAGCAACCTGACGTTCGATCGCGAACACGTGTCGCAAATCTGACCTCCAATCGATGCAAGTTGGTAAATGAGTTATTTGAATGAACACGGGTCACCGATGTATTTTTGTCGTTTGATGGAGACGTGCAGTTGTTGTGACGCAAACGTAAGATAATGAGATCAAGAAACGGGTGAATTTCATAACATAATAATGCAATGATAAAAAATGTATCGGACGTCAGGCTTGTGCCAACATTTGCTGCTGCAATCCTGACGTTCAACACATATGGATTGTAGAACTTTTGGGGGCAAAGGCACTGTTAAAATGAGCCATTTTGGACAACCAGTTGCATAGCCATTAGGACCTTCTAAATCTGAGGGTCAGAGTTAAAATAGTGCATTAGCCTGTACACAGATAAAACTTATTTGAATATTTGTTTTATTTTTTCGGGCGCAGACTGTTTAGCACGTCATGTTTCATCATGTATATTACATCAGAAAGCTGTATGCAGTTTGTTCTTCATATCTGTTTTGTTTGTTAAGTATTGTAGCTTGAAACTGGGGGAAAGGCTTTGTGTTTGTGGCTTCTGATAACTATTCTGGGGATATCTGCTGCAATCCTGATGTTCGACATAAGTTACAAATTCTGGCCCTGACTGCCAATAAATATATTTGGGCAGCAAAGATAGACTCCCATTGTGCTCTAATGTGTGCATGTATTCCTGTGAGTGGTATATAACATGACAAAGTGTGTTTTTCTTGGTTGTAGGATGTTTTAAAAATGTTTTAAAAATTGAATATGGTCGGATGTCAGGTATTGCAACACAAATCATGTTCGGGGATTAGAACATTCTAAGCCAAAAAGCAGTAATTGTTTGGATAGGTCAATTGTGACCACTACTTATTATTTTAACTGTTTAGAAACTGATTTGTGTTTTTTTATCCCACTAATTTAAAGGCACTATGTCACAATACCTGATGTCCGACATATCCAGACTTACAAATCTTAACAGCCATTTTCTCAAAAACCATTTCAGATATTATCTTTTTTTTTTTACAAACACATTGCCAATACAGTGTACATCACTTGATACATTTTCTGGTACTTTATGTCACACTTTGATTTTCAACCCAGTTGTCCTCTTTGTGAGAGCACCTTTTGGCACTTAGTCATATGTACTGTATGTTTATGCATCTGGACTTGAAATAAATATGACATTGTGGATTATCGAAGAGTGTAGTGTGTACATCCCACATGAGAGAATGTGTGCAAGTATGTGTGCGACCAAGTGTAGCTGTTATACAGCTTTTTGTCAGGGTGAATAATTCCTTTGAAAAAAAGAACTGTATAGACAGTCATGATCAGATTTACACCTTTTCTCATCTAACACTTATAATTGAATTTATGTGTTGACTTAGTTACAGGTGAAGTTGAAAGATTTCTACAAGAAATAGCAGTCATTTCAGTCAGAACCTGACACAATTTGCTCAGTCCTTTGTTAAATCAATTTAATTATACAAATGTACCTCACAGACTGCTTCTTTCATCTAAGTCAAACATAATACAGTGCACAGTCATCATAACTATCAAAATTAATGTACCCACTATGCACCAGCTTGTGTATAAATGTGTGACTAGCACAGCTATATCAGTAATCTGTTTACCATCTCAACTTAGCACTGGCAGTCTCCCCTTTTCTTTTCAAGATTTAAGTTTTTACATCTGTGCTTGAGCCTATGGTTCTATCTCTGCATGGCACACAGAATTACTTTGCACCGCACATAACAAAATTCCATATTCTCCAAATTTACACAAAATGTTGTGTACAATGTATGAAAAAAACAATCTACGCTCATATGGTCAAATGTTATATGTGATACTGATAACCTTCTCACATCATACAGCAATGTAACAAACAAAATATATATTTATCTCTAACTCATTT
The DNA here is from genome assembly GCA_036245525.1 of Semisulcospira habei. NCBI lineage: Eukaryota > Metazoa > Mollusca > Gastropoda > Semisulcospiridae > Semisulcospira > Semisulcospira habei. The sequence continues at coordinate 49,983,472 of BTPG01000008.1, forward strand.
TAAGAGTGGACAGATTTTGTTAGTTGAAAGCTGAAGCTCACCATATTATCCTTGTTTCCCTGGAGCCGCACACAAGGCCGCAGGAAATCCAGCAACTGGAAGAATTTCCAGTTTGGGGTCTTTACATCAGCACTTGATGCTCCACTCTTGAGAGATGCCTCATAGGAGTTTAAATTCTGGGTGTACTGATTTCTGAGGTTTCTTAATCGTTTTCTAACATCTTCCTCTGTAAAAAAACAAAAAACAATTGTAACAGTAAAATTTGATGCTGCACAATCACAATATAAAAGCAACAACAACTGAACCATACTAAAAATGCTAAAACCATACTAAAAAATGCAGAAATGATATTTATAGTATTATACATGATTGCAAGGTACTACATCAGGTTGAAGTTTCTAATTTTAGCCGTTTACATTAACAATAACAGTGTTACATGAGATAGACTGTAATTGTAAATAGATACTTTAAAACAATTCACAAATGCATTTCTCGTGTAAATATCGTTGCAAATATCTTATTTGTTGTACATTGCAATCATCTATAAATATCATTCCCCACATCGAAGAGGTGGTTGGAAAATGCTGACAAAGTCAGTGTTTTTCAGCTTCAAAAGTATCAAAAATCCTTTCTATGCCATTATCCGATGGTGTACATGCGATTTTCTTAAACAGCTATTATTTTTAACGACGTACAATGTCTGTTCTATACAATGCACCCAATATGAACCAACGAAACTGAAAGTGACCGAGTGAAGAAACCGGACGGAATGCGACATCTATCACTAGTTTGGAATAATTGATTTTACTCACCGGTCATGCTCATGTCCCGAGCTATTGCTAGGACTGCCTCCCGGGCCGCATTTCGGTCATGGTAGGCTGGATCTCGTGTATCCCAGATACACGGATTTTCTCTCACAAGCTCAATAAAATGGGCAGTCTGGCAGTCGCTCATCGTCTTTGCCGCCATATTTGCACAGTAGAAAAACCACAATCACACGTGACGTGTAATGCTCTGCTGATTGGTTGTTGGCGGATAGGCGAGCCGGCTAGGATAGGAAAAATAGAAGCAGTCTCTATTCGGACTATCAGGCGGATAGAAAAGTATCGGCGAGCTAGCGAGACCTATCGACAAACTATCGAGTGGGTGGATAGGACAGGATAGGCCCATTTCTATCCTCGTGTACGGATGCCTTAACGAAGACTGCAGGAACACAGTCTGCGTCAGCTAGCACTGAACGGGTTAAACACTGCCTCTAGATCTTAATATTTGTTCCACAGGTTTTTCATTTTCTGACATCAAGTTACAGAATATAAATAAATACTGAAACCAATGGTAGCGCCTGATTTGGCTGGTGTCTGTAGTGGTGCCAAGCTAATAGAGTACTACCCTACAGCAGCCTAGATTGATTTATCTTCCTCACTGTAACACTGAAAGTGAAGAAGGCAGCAGGTCCATTTTTGTGAAAAGCGATATTTTTACTCTATCACATTTAAAATCTCGCTTTTCGCTATAATGGACTCACTGTATTTTGACTCAAATGCCGCAAAGGGCAGGATACGTCTGAGTTGTTGTTTTTTCCGACTTGCGATTATTCAGGAAAACCAAACAATTGTTCTTCTCTACAGCTCAAGCGATATCAGCAAGTTTAGCTCAGAAGATCAGAACATTCCGATAACGCACCTCAACAGTTTGCGTACCGCTCAGCTATCGAGGATGATCACTTAACCCACCCTTCAATGCCGACAAAAAAGTGAACAAGATCCGACTGCAAGGGACACAGATCCTCATGAGCCCCCGCGACTGTGGGGGCTCATGTGGATCTATGCCTCTTGCTGGGATCAGTTTGTGTCCATGCTACTTAGGCGGTTTGGGATTTTGGTCGTTCAACGAAAAAAAGATTTCAGAAACGACAATGTACATGTACAGCTTGAGGGAAGGGGTAAAAGCGATTAAACCATACCGGTTTAGACGCGTTCAGGACTACAACCAAATGCCCCAGTGCTTGATCAGATGCTTCGAGGAATCCTTTGCTAGACACTGGAATATTGTTTCTCCAACTGTCTTCTCCAGACCATCTACCGTCTTAAAGTAAGGTCAGTTTGCGAAGAATAATTTATGTTATTCTACTCAGAAGATATTGATAAAAATCGATGTAAGAATCACCAAACATTTTTTTTCAATTGTCTCATTATTTATTTTCTAATTTAGCATCCGTCTTTGCACTTGAAGGAAAATTTCAGTAAAGTAATCCACTTGAAAACCAAGCAAATATTACGGACAATAATGGCTATGATTCATCCCGCAACTTTTTTTTAATCTATTGGCTTTAAATTGTGTTGAGTTCGTTTTCCGATTTCGCTTCACAAACTCACATAGTTATATCTCAGGGTTTTTTTCACTTTACAATTAAAATCATGTGTGCTGGACTGTGATTTTTGAAGCTTTTACGACTCTAGGCCGTAAGGTCCAAGATCACGATCCAGCACACACCTTCAGCAAAAATCCAATAATCTCTTTTTAGTTACACAAAGGGAATTTATTTTGTTTTATTTTCCTTTTGAGTTCTCCTCAGTTACCTGGACGACAGCTATCCTGTCTAGGACACTGGCATCGTTCTCTGTGCATTACAGTGATTAACCCATTAACTGCAGAGAATAGTTGGACATCACCCAAATGCAAGAGGCATAGATCCTCATGAGTCCCCGCAACTGCGGGGGCTCATGAGGATCTATGCCTCTTGCTGAAACCACTTTGTTTCCATGTTCTTTGGACGGCTGGGGATCTTTGACGTTGAATTTTCAATGATTTCAGAAACACAACCTGCGTCCACTGGCAGTGAAGGGGTTAACCCATTCAGCCCTGACGCACTACAGCAGGAGATGGGTTCTTACTTACGCCTGTCACCCCTCCCCGGGTATAGGCCGTCGACGAGAGACCTCCAGCGACTCCTGTCCTGTGCTTCTCCTTCGATTTTACTCCAGGTGGTTCCCAGTCTCTTGATGTCTGCTTGGAGGTCTCGACGCCAGGTGTTTCTCGGCCTGCCTCTTTTCCACTTTCCCTGGGGGTTCCATGACAATGCCTGCCTAGTGATACTGGAAGTTGGCTTTCTCATCCCCATCTTCTTCGCCCAATTTCATTCTCTGCTGTTATCTGCTCTGTTCTCTCCCAGAGTCTGACGTTGTTGATCTTCTCTGGCCAGTGGATTTTCAAAATTCTTCTAAGGCAACTGTTTATGAAGATCTGTACTCTGTTGACTGTGGTTTTTGTCAATCTCTAAGTCTCTGCTCCATATAGGAGAACTGCTTTTACGTTTGAGTTGATAGTCCGGATTTTGGTGTGTTGTGACAGATCTCTGGAACTCTACACTTTTTTCAACTGGAGAAAGGCTGCTCTGGCTTTACCGATTCGTGCTCTGACATCTGCATCAGTGCCGCCCTTTTTGTCTATGATGCTCCCGAGTTAGGTGAAGGACTCCACCTCCTCCAACGGGGTGCCAGCAAGCAAGACTGGTTCTTCCCTGGTTGTGTTCAGCCTCATTGTCTTTGTTTTCTGTTTGTGAATGGTGAGGCCCACTTGGGACGAGATGTCAGCAAGCCTCTCGGTCTTGTCCTGCATTTGTTGATGAGTGTGGGACAGTAAAGCCAAGTCGTCTGCAAAATCGAGGTCGTCAAGCTGTGTCTACAGTGTCCACTGTATTCCACTTCGTCTGTGCTCTGTGGTCCTCTTCATGACCCAGTCTATGGCCAGTGGGAAGAGGAACGGAGACAGCAAACACCCTTGCCTGACACCGGTTCTGACCTGGAGCTCCCTGGTGAACTGCCCTTCGTGGATTACGCGACATGTCATGCCATCGTAGCTGCTCTTGATCAGGTGGACGAGCTGTGTGGGTACACCGTAGTGTCGTAGGAGTTTCCACAGAATCTCTCAGTCCACGCTGTCAAATGCTTTCTCGTAATCCACAAAGTTGACGTACAGCGGGGAGCTCCACTCTAGAGACTGTTCCACGATGGTGCGGAGAGTGGCGATCTGGTCTGTACATGATCGGCTTTTCCTGAATCCTGCTTGCTGGTCTCTCAGCTGGGGGTCAACGGAGCTCTTCATTCTCTCCAGGATGATCCTGTTGAAGACCTTTCCTGGTACTGACAGCAAGGTGATTCCTCTGTAGTTAGAACACTTGCTGAGGTCGCCTTTCTTGGGAAGCTTGATTAGGTACCCCTCCTTCCAGTCAGCCGGCATCACCTCCTCTTCCCAGATCTTTCCAAACAATCGGCCGGTACAGCATCTCTACTGTTGTCTCTAGGTCTGCTTTCAGAGACTCCGCTGGGATGCCATCTGGCCCTGCTGCTTTGCCGTTCTTCAAAAATGCCACTGCTCTTCTAATCTCTTCCCGGCTGGGTCTGTCACAGCTGATGGGTAGGTCGGACTCTGCTGGCGGGATGTCTGGGGGGGGGGGGGGGGGTCGGATGGGCTGGGTCTGTTCAGTAACTCTTCAAAATACTCGGCCCATCTGTCGAGTTGGTCTGCTCTGTCTGCAATAGGCTTGCCTTCTTTGTCTTTTACTGGTCTTTCTGTATGGCCATACTTGCCCGACAATCCTCTGGTAATGTCGAGAGCTGTTTCATGTTGCCGCTGCCTGCTGCCTTTTCTGCCTCTGCTGTCAGGCTGTCTGTGTAGGCCCTCTTGTCTAACCTGATACTCCTCTTCACCTCGCGGTTGGCTTCGAAGTATTCCTCCTGTGCCCTTGCTTTGTCTGCTCTCGTGCGACTGTTGTTTATAATAATAATAATAATAATAATAATAATAATAATAATAATAATAATAATTACGGTATTTATAATGCGCAAATTACCTTATAATAATTATAACTCTAAGCGCACACTCAAAACTCGCGCACGCATGCTCACGCTTTAGACAACGACTTACGTACCACAAATAGTGAAATACATTACGACAGTCTGCTTAGGGTGGGGGGTGTGGTGGTATAGTGCTAGAACTGTTGAAAGAGGTGAGTTTTGAGCGCGGACTGGAAGGAGGAGAGAGAGTGTTTTTGACGGAGAGAGTGGGAGAGTGTTCCAGGTGGATGGACCGTATACTGAGAAGGAGCGGGGACCGAAAGTGCTGAGTTTGGTGCGGGGGATGTGGAGGCGGAGAGGGTCAGAGGCGGAGCGGAGGGAGCGGGAAGGAGTGTAGGGGTGAAGTAAGTTTGAGAGATAGGCGGGAGCGCAGTTGTTCAGGGATTTGCAGCAGAGAGACAGAATCTTGTATTGGATGCGTTGGGGGAGGGGAAGCCAGTGAAGGAGTTTGAGCAGGGGAGTGATGTGGTCGGATTTTTTCTTTCTGAGGACGAGGCGGGCAGCATTGTTCTGGACGCGCTGGAGAGTGAAAGTGGTGGAGTGAGGGAGGCTGGAAAGGAGAGAGTTGCATTAGTCGATGCAAGATAGGATGAGAGAGACAGCACGTTTGGTGGCAGCTTCGGGTAGTGAGGTATTTTCTGATCTGACTGATGCGGCGGAGGTGGAAGTAGCATGCCTGGGCCGTGGCGGAGACGAAGCTGGTCATGGAAAGAGAGGAATCGAGGATAACGCCGAGGTTTTTGGCCGAGTCAGAGAGGGAGATAGGGGTGCTGTCGAGTTGAAGGTGGAGGGAGTGAGGGAGCTGGGAAAGTTTCTGGCGAGTGCCTACCAACACGGCTTCCGTTTTGTCGTCATTCAGTTTAAGCTTGTTTGCTGTCATTCAGTTTTTCACGTCTTCGTAGCAGTCAGCAGTGCGAGTCAGTAGTGACTGAGTGTTGTCGAGTTTGTCTTTGTCTAGTAGTTGTGAGTCGTCAGCGTTGAGGTGGTGGTGTATGTGGTGAGACTGGATGATATTGGACAGGGGAGAGGTGTAGAGTGTGAAAAGGGCCGGGCCCAGGACAGACCCCTGTGGAACTCCGCAGGAGAGCGTGACTGGGTTGGAGGAGACGCCGTCGATGGTGACGGACTTCTGTCTGTCGGAGAGGTAGGAGAGAAAAAAGGAGTGAGCAGAGTCAGTGATGCCAAAGGAGTGGTGAAGGCGGTGGAGGAGGATAGAGTGGTCTATAGTGTCGAAGGCGGCAGAGAGGTCGAGTAGCGTAAGAAGGGAAATGTTGCCCGAGTCGGTGGAGAGAAGCAGGTCGTTTAAGATATGTAGAAGGGCTGTTTCAGTGCTGTGATGTTTGCGATAGGCAGACTGGAAGGGACTGAGGAGGTTGTCGGCGAGGTGGAGGTTGCATGAGCTGGTTGAGAACGACCTTCTCAAGAAGCTTGGACAGGAAAGAGAGATTGGAGACTGGGCGATAGTTTTTGAGTTCATTTGGGTCGAGGTTGTGTTTTTTAAGGAGAGGACGGACGATGGCGGTCTTGAAGATGTCAGGGAGGTAGCCGTTCTCTAGAGATGTGTTGATGATGTCGGTAATGAATGGCAGAAGTTTTGGAAGGCCGTCCCGGTAGAGAGAAGCTGGGAGACGGTCTAGTTCGCAGGTTTTGAGAGACATGGACTTTATGGTCTTGACGACTTCGTCCTGAGAGACGGGCCGGAAGGACGAGAGGGGGGTGCCGGAAAAGGGGGTGTCGGGAGGGCAAGGCGGAGAAGGCAGAGTGTCGAGTGTGTTGCGCAGAGTTTGGATTTTGTCGGAAAAATAGGTGGAAAAAGCGGACGGGAGTTCTTCTTTGCTGTGTGTGTTGGGGAGAGGAGAGTCTTTAGAAATGCCTAGGAGTGTGTTCATGGTAGCGTAGAGGGTTTTGGAAGAAGTGGATTCCAGGATTTTGTTTTGAAGGTGTTTACGTTTGGAGTCGGAGATCATTCTGCAGACTTTGGATCTAGTTGTTTGGAAGATCTGTCTGTGAACGGTGAGGTCAGATGAGCGCCAGCGGAGTTCCGCTTGTCGGCTCTCGCGCTTGGCCTCAGCTATGTCGTCAGTGAGCCAGGGGGAGGGGGGGGGGGGTCGGTTGGGTATGGAGCAGGTGGTGACAGGTGCATGGGTGTCTAGAAGTTTTTGAAGGGAGGAGTCGAAATGGGATGCAAGATCAGGAGAGGAGGCAGGGTCCAGGAGAAGGTCGACAGCTTCGTCGAAGAAGCTCTCTCGGTTGACAGATTTTAGTTTGCGACGAGAGACAAGGAGCTTGGGTTTTTTTGGGGGGAGGTAGGTTGAGGGAGACGAGAATAGCGAGGTGGTCAGAGGGAAGCACAGAGGAGGTGTCAGAGTCGAGAAAGAGTTGATCGGAGGTGCGGGTGATGATCCAGTCGAGAGTGTGGCCGAGTCGGTGGGTGGGTTTGGTGATGTGTTGTGTAAGATTGTGGTTTGAAAGTGATGTGCAAAGGCGTTTTGTGTCTGGGTGGTCGGGTTTGTCTAAGTGGAAGTTAAAGTCGCTAAGAAGGATGTGTTTTCCGGGTCGTGTGCTGTAGTGGTCGAGGAGGAGGTCAAACTCGGTGAGGAACATGGAGTTTGTGAGTTTGTTTTGAGAGCTTGGAGGAAGGCGATAGATACATGAGAAGACGAGGGACTGGCCAGGGATTGTTGGTACGGCCTGGACAGATTCAAAGGAGGGATGAGCAAAAGGTAGAGACTGAGAGAAGGAGAGGTGAGCGGAGAGACAGTCCCTGTAGATGATGGCAATGCCACCCCCTCTGACAACTGCTTTCTTCTGCTTCCTCACTTCTATCTACTTCAAGGTCTGTGCCGACAGCCAGTCCTTGTGACGGTGTTTCCTGAACCCTACAGTGTCTTTGCAGGTTGAGTTCAGCGCCTCTCTAACTGCCTTCCACTGCTGCTCTGTGAGTCACGGTTTACATTTAAATTGGGAAGGTCAGGCAGTAAGAGGCTCCGTGTTTTTAAAAATAATTTTTGCCTTGTTTGAAAATTTGCAGTTGGGCTGACTGTTGGCATTTGCTGGAAATTTGTGGTTAGCTGAGAGGAGACATGTTTGGTGCTTTAATTCATACCATCCTGAGCTTATCCAGTGGACATTTGTGGGCCTATGTTGAGTTGCCTTTGACGTAGTGATTTGAGGGGCACGCTGATTTCAGCTGTGCTTGGGTGTGGGGTTGGTAAGGAACCAGTTTCATATGCAAGAAATGAGACGGGTCATGTGCTGTTTTTTTTTTTTTGTATTTTGTGCATGGCAAATGTACAGCTGGTGGGCGATAGTGTTTTTTTAGGGAATTGAACAATTAGGGGATGACTGGGACTGACTAAGGCTAAGAGACTGGACAGTACGGAAACACCACTGTGGTCCGTGGCCTGTGGTGACCGCCTCCTCTTCATTTACTAGTTCCTGTAGCGCTTGAAACCGGTTGGACAGCACCAGTTTGAACTCTTCTCTCACTCCAGTCTCTCTCAGGATGCCTACAGTTGTCTCTGTGCGGATTTTCTTTAACTTGAGCTTTATTCTTAAGGTAAGCAGATGGTGGTCTGAGGTGACATCTGCTCCCCTGCTCACTCGAACATCTTGAAGGGATCTTCTAAAATTCTTGCTAATGAAGATATGGTCTATTTGGTTCTCTGTAGTATGGTCAGGTGAGACCCAAGTTGCTTTGTGTATTCTTATGTGTGGGAAGATGCTGCCTCCAATGACAAGTCTGTTTAGAGCACAAAAGTCTACAAACCTCTCCCTGTTCTCACTCATCTCCCCTAGTCCCTGTCTCCCCATCACCTCTTCGTATCCGGTGTTGTCCTCCCCTATTTTGGCATTAAAATCGCCCATGACAATGGTGATGTCTCGCTCCGCACATTTGTCCACAGCACTCTGGAGTCGGTCGTAGAACTCTTGTTTCTCTTCCTCGTCACTGTCATTAGTGGGCGCATAACACTGGATGAACGGTTCAGCTTGAGCTTTTTCTTGGTTCTAAAGGCTGCTGTGATAATTCTTGGCCCAAGAGGTTCCCAGCCCATCAGCGCTCTCTGTGCCACTGGTGACAGCATGAATGCTACTCCTTCTGTATGGGGGGCATTCTCCTCTTCTTCATGACCTGAATACATCACCCAAATGCAAGAGGCATAGATCATCATAAGCCCCCGCAGTTGCGGGGACTCATTAGGATCTATGCCTCTTGCTGAAACCACTTTGTTTCCATGTTCTTTGGGCGGCTGGGGATCTTTGACGTTGAATTTTCAATGATTTCAGAAACACAACATGCGTCCACTGGCAGTGAAGGGGTTAACCCATTCAACCCTGACGCACTACAGCAGGAGATGGGTCGACCATGATAATTAAGGGTAGTGCCAGATTAGCTTGGCGCCTGTCGGCGCCAAGCTTATCTGGTACTACCGTTGAATTATCATGGTCGATTCATCTCCTGCAACAGGTGCATAGACGTTAGATGACGCCTCCAAAATTTGGGAAATACATGCGTCGGGCTGAATGAGTTAATTTCCAATGATTTCAGAAACACAAACTGCGTCTACTGGCAGTGAAGAGGTTACGAATGTCGGGCTTCTGCTACTTCTGTCTCTGTGTGACGGCGCTGTGTGCCTTGATTGCTTCCGGCCGAAACGTCACCAACAAGCTACGCCACAAGGGTCGTGACGTAAGCAGAAAACTTCTTCCGGGCGAGGGAGGCACACCACTTGATCATGCAAAGAGTGAGACACTGCTTTTTCCTGCACCAGAAGAGACACCACTTCTTCCTGTACAGGGGGAGATCTCGTGGTATTCATGTGGAGATAGACACTGTCGTTGTAGGGGCGCTCTAGCTGAATGCCATCAAAAGAATCTTCGATACATCCCACAACTGCCGCCCAGCGTCACAATTCTTGATTTTTCTGACAATAACATATCCCGCATTTCTGACAATTTCCTTCTGAACGTCACCGGTCTGACTGAACTTGATCTTTCCTGTGGTACTCTGCAGTTTATCAGCCCTGATGCCTTTAGTCACTTTACAAAACTGACTTCTCTCATACTCAAAAAAGCTACCTTGACAACTGAGGCGGTCTCCGTTGTTTTCAACATTCCGACTCTAGAGAAGCTGATGATACAAGGGTCTGTACGATGCGACAAAGTCGAAGACATCAAGCTGATGCATCCCAGGCCCAGACTGCGGGAATTGAACATTGGTTCTGGCTATCTCGTGACTTTGAATCTCTCGTGGTTTTCGTTCTTTCCCGGACTAACAAGGCTGGAAATTACTTCTTGTAATACTAAAATGTTCAATCACCAGTCCCTCCACAATCTGTCCAATCTGACCTACCTTGACATGAGCTACAGTAAGCAGTCATGTGACGCTCTAAGCACAGTTCTCACCATTCCATCGCTGAAGGTGTTGCTGTTAAGAAGAGCTTCAAACTGCTCAGCCTGCTGTGACATCGGCACACGGACAGATGTACCCAGACTGCAAAGACTAGATCTCGGTGATAACTGGTTCGAGGATCTCAATCTGACGTGTTTGTCTCCGTTCGCTTTACTCACACACCTGCATCTTGACAGAATAGAACAATACGTCCGTGTCATTACAGACTACCATGCCCTCCACCTGCTGCCAAACCTGAAGTACCTTGACCTGAGCAAAAACTACGCGTCCTGTGACGATCTGACCAGGGTTCTCACCATCCCGTCACTGCAGGATCTGATCATGCCAAGGGGCACAGTCTGTACTAGATATAACGGTAACATCTCGCTAAGCTTGGGCAAAGTGGATCTTAGCCAAAATAATTTAATGCATGTTAATTTCAGTCTGCCACAAAAGGCAGGCAGTTCTTCTTCACTTCAGATCCTGGACCTGCGAGGGAACCAGTTGAAATCGTTCACGGTACAGACATGTCATAATAATTCATCGATATCGATGTTTCCTTTCATGGAAGCGCTAGACATGTCCGATAATAGTTTGTCAACATTTAATAATTTGGGAGCACCTGTCTGTTTGCCGCGTGTAAGGTTTATAGTCCTGCGCGGTAATCTCTTACCGTTCGGGGACTCGTTATCTGCCGGCGGTAGTCTTGGGCGTCTGGAGACTCTGGATGTATCTGAACAAAAAAAGGCCTTATTTCCTTTTACAGGCATTTCGAAAGACACCTTCAGGAATAAACATTTAAAAAGACTCAGCTTAGGAAACAATGTCATTGTATTTGTGGGTCCACCTTATAGCGTCGACGCTGACTGTTTTTCAGGTTGTCCAAATCTAATATACCTGTCACTTGATGGCAACCATTTTAAAGGTGTGGGCGAAGAACGGTTTCGACAACTGTTCGGTCGTCTGGTTCACCTGAGAGAGCTCTCGCTGGTAGCCACAGGCATTTTCTTTGTGACTGTCGGAATGTTCCAAGGTTTAAAGTCCCTGCAGAAACTTGACCTGAGCAAAAACAGTTTGGTGTTCTTGCCTGATGATGTTTTCCAACTGTTGCCAAATCTAACAACGATCGATATCAGCGGCAATAAGATATCAGTTGTGAAGGAATCGACCTTCTCTTTTACCACACGCCTCAGGCTGCAGCATGCTGATTTGAGCGAAAACCCATTTGACTGTTCATGTCAGGTGTTATGGTTCCAAAAGTGGCTCCTCGCCAATCCCTCTCTCTTTGATGATGATGGCGACTTCTCTTCCGACTACTCATGCGGCAACGTGCCTGGCACCACAGTACAGTCATTCTTCGTGCAAAAACAAGCCTGCCTGTTAAGTCCAGAGACCAGCAAGTTCATCATCACAACAGTCTCTATGATTTTCCTCGGGATGAGTCTTCTGTCTTTTCTCTATCGCTATCGCTGGCACATCCGCCTGGTGCTGTTCGAGGCATTCCGGGGACCAGGGGACAGATTGCGACGTCTGCGGAAACATCGCTTCGAGTACGACGTGTTTGTTTCTTACGACAGCGAGGATTTCCTCTGGGTCCGTGACCACCTGATTCCCAGTCTTGAAAGGCGGATGGGGCTGAAGCTCTGCATTCACCAACGCGACTTCATAATTGGCTGGCCTGTCGTGGAAAACATTATGGGCTGCCTCAATTCTAGCAAGAAGATGCTGATGCTGTTCTCCAAAGCGTTTGTGGAGAGCCAGTGGTGTCAGTTCGAGCTGCAGCTGTGTCTGTCTCACGCCATGGACACTGAGGACGCGTTGATCGTTGTCATGCTGGAAGACATCCCGCCACGTGACCTGACACCGGCCATGATGGCAGTCATGAAAACCACGACCTACGTCGAGTGGGCAGACGACGCTGACGCCATAGACTCCTTTTGGGGCCGCATGAGGCTGGCTCTAGATGAAGTTTTGCAAAATTACTAGTGAAACGAATTTAACCCCGACACGCTACAGTGGCGCCAAGCTAATCTGGCACTACCATTGAATTATCACGGTAGATTAGATCCATGTGCACCTGGTACATCGTCGTTATGTGAGACCTATAAAATTTAGAAATACGGACGTGGTGTTAAATCGGTTAACTCAGCTCGGAAACACTTCATCAAGATATAGATCGACCAAGCAGCTCAAAGGGGGTGCCAGAATAGCGTGGCACCGAAACGTTTAATGTTTAACTCATTCAGCCTGAAGCACGTACTTCCCAAATGTTGGAGGTGTCATCTAACTACTATGCACCTGTTGCAAGAGATGGGTTGACCATGATAATTCAAGGGTAGTGCCAGATTAGCTTGGCGCCTGTCGGCGCCAAGCTAATCTGGCACTAACCTTGAATTATCATGGTCGGCCCATCTCCTGCTGTAGTGCGTCAGGGCTGAATGGGTTAAAAAAAATTATTCAGTCCGGGATTACTTCAACAAGATATTTATTGATCCTAGTTCAAGGGTGGTGCCGAAATAGCTTGCCAATTAGGGACGCCAAGCTATTCTCGCACCATGCTAACACAGAGGCCCCAAGACATACCGGCGCTAAACTTTAAACTATCACGATCGATCTGTCTGTTGAAATGAAGTCTTCAGACGAAATCTCCACTTTGCAGGAATCTGGATCGTATGACTCGACGCGCTACCCCAGCAAAAAAACGTCTTCGGGCCCACGACGGCGGCAGTGGGCCTGCGCACGGATATGTACGAGGACTGCGGCCGTCGTGGGCCCGAGAACCTTTGCTTCCTGGGAATATCACAAGGACTTGAAAGCAGCCGGGAAGAGAAACCTGTGTTTCTAAATAAGATTTTTTTCATATTATTATTATTATTATTATTATTATTATCGTTCTACGTGAAAACGTTATTGCGTGCTTTTGTAATGCAAAATCATGGAAAGACAGCATTCTAATTAATGTAAAATATACAGGCACAAACACACAGACACACACAAACACACACACACACAGACACACACAAACACACACACACACAAACACGCACACACGCACAGACACACACACACACACAAACAGACAAACACACACACACATACACACACAACACACACACACATCTGTTGACAAAAAATAACATAACAGTTGATCACTTAGCAGAAAATTTGTATGACATCTTACATTATAAATATTGCAATTCCAATAGTTAATATAATAATTCAAAGTCCGGTGGGTAAACTATTATAATAAGTAATTTGTGTGTGTGGTTGGATGTTAATTATTGTTATTCTTTGATATTTACATGTTGTGTGTTTGGTTGTTATTTTTTATTATTTTTTTTTTTTTGGTGGGGGTCTAATATCACCAATGTGTGAAAAGACGTTAAATAAATTCCTGACCCTAATCCTCACACACACACACACACACACACACACACACACACACACACACACACACACACACACACACACACACACACACACACACCGTCATCATCAACTTAAAAGGGCACGAGAAAAAAAAACCAAACAAGAAATCACACACTACAAAACACTACAGACTTTAATCAATCAACACTATGAGTCAAATGACCGGAATTATGATGATGGTCGGGCCATTTTTAAAGGATTAAAGCATACAACACCAAATGTTCTTACAGTCGTTGGGAACACACTAAAATGGGCATACATCTAACAAGGGCAAATCAAGGACCTAATATTACACAGTTTGTGTGTGTGTGTGTGTGTGTGTGTGTGTGTGTGTGTGTGTGTGTGTGCGTGCGTGCGTGCGTGCGTGATTGCGTGCGTGCGTGTGTGTGCGTGCGTGTGTGCGTGCGTGCATGTGAGAGGGAGAGAGAGGGGGGTGGGGAGAGAGGATGTGAGAGAGAGAGAGAGAGAGTGTGTGTGTGTGTGTGTGTGTGTGTGTGTGTGTGTGTGTGTGTGTTTGTGTGTGTGTGTGCGTGTGTTTGTTTTTTCTTGTTTCCAGAATTCCGCCACCATTTTACCAAGTGAAAGAAAAACAAATCTAGAAGTATTTGTTATCTACTATTTATACGATCGAATTTTGTGTGATCTTAGCTTGACTTTCTGCATTCATAATGTAAAGAGAATTTCATACATTTCATAAATGCTAAAAAAAAGTCATTGCTGTTAACAGCCCCTTTCTCTACTGTTACCCAAATGAAGTTATTGGTATAGGGTTAAGTTATAAGTGATAGGGCATTGAAAATAACAGGAAAGAAAAACACCGGGTTTTCATGGTATTAAAAAAATCGAAATCGCATTACTAGAGAATTAATGTCATTAGTCACGAACATGCCCCAAGTGCCTAATACAGCAACAGTATAAGGAAAAATAAATGTTGATATTAGCATAGAATACAAGCAAGCAACAGGTAGGAAACATGAAGCAAACGTATGTCAACTCTAAGGTTTTAAATGATCCTAATTCTGTACACATTCAACAAACCACGTAGCTGATGCCTCGATAGTGTGAAGTAAAGCACAACCTGTATCCTCAAAGAAATTCGTTTTCTTTTAGCTAAATTTTAGGTAGTTTTGCTAGCTTTTGGTTGCTGATAACGACAAAGACTCAAATCCGTGGGACAGACACATTTAGCTGAATTAATCATTGAAATGGAGCTTTAAAAAATTGTTTTCGAGATATCAAAATGCGATGCCACAAAGATGTTAGGTGAATTATTTGATGATTTTCGTATCAAGATAAATAATTAAGATTCCTTAATGAGAAAAAAAAATGTGCTCATTGTGAAAATTTAGAACTTAGTACAGACTTAATTGTTTTCGGGTTGAAAGAGAGTCTGCGGACGGGCGCAGTGCTCGATTTGCTCTTATTAATGGCAAAACATTTCATTTATCGTTGCCGCTGTTCGAATCGGCAGTTAAACTTTCCAGTCTTTTTAGCAGAATCAGAAACAGGTACTGTACAGAGAAGTATGTATCTACTATGAAAAACACAATTAGCCGTTTTACACAGCTGTGCTTGGCCATATTTAGATTTTTTGTAAGATAGTTAACATGTGTTGCCTTTTCTGTTAACCTCTGGTAATTTGTGTAGACTGCAGTTGGAAGCCTTTTGCCCTGATACGGTTTATTATCTCCGAGATTTCCATACTTTTTTGCTGAAATTCTTACAACGGTCTGTTACCGATACACGCATGCAGACATTCACTATGCACGCTAAAAGAACTCTCTCTCTCTCTCTCTCTCTCTCTCTCTCTCTCTCTCTCTCTCTCTCTCTCTCTCTCTCTCTCTCTCTCTCTCTCTCTCTCTCTCTCTCTCTCTCTCTCTCTCTCTGTGAGAGAGAGAGAGAGAGAGAAAGGGCAAGAAGGCTGGAAGGATGTTATTTCTGCTGCCAGACGAGTCTTCCCCAAGGCAGAAATCTTCATCTCGTCCATCCTGCCCACGAATAACTAACGTCAGCAGCCGGATCCATGCGTCACAGACACCAACTTTTGTCTCAGGGAGGTGTGCCACTTGCTGAAGATCAACTTTATTGACAACGACTAAGTGTTCTACACAAGGACCGGCGAGCTAAAGAGCGGATGGTTTAGAGACGCCATCCATTTGAACAAGCGGGGCACCAGTGCTCTCGCTGTAAACATCAAGCGGGCGTTCTCTGGCCGTACCTCCAACAACGTAACTCGCCCCACTGAAGCTGAACACCCAAACCCACTCCGCCACGGATAGCTAATTGTACCCGGGCATGGCGGTAAAAACCTCACGCTGGGACCATATGGCGTTGAGGCGCGTCCCATGGTCCGTGGATAGGGGGTCCCTCGCGAGAGGGGTGCACCGAATGAAATAAGGTGCCGTGAACCAACATGGTCTAAGGGAAGGTGACCCCAACAGAAAACCCCTGGTCCTCCTAGTAAGGGGTTGGGGGGTCTTCACTATCTCGAGAGCATCATAACAAAGGCGCACGATCGGTAAGATCTCAATAACTACCGTCGTATCTCAGCTTCCCCAACCTGCAAATAAGGAAATAGCTACAAAAACGCCGACGAAAAGACACTAACAGCAATTTCCTTCCGGGAGGAGGAAGGTTCTTCTACCAGAAGATTTATGACGTCCTGTGGTGAAAGCCAGAAGTCTTCGAAAGCCACAGGACCGAGCCGCCTCTCTCTATCCAGGGACACAACCATGGGCACATGGAATGTCAAGACCATGTACCAGAGCGGCAAGGCCGCCCAGATAGCAGCGGAAATACAAAAGTACAACCTTTCCCTGCTAGGTATCAGTGAAGCCAGATGGACGCAGTCTGGCCAGAAAAGGCTGTTTAAGTGGGGAGATGATTCTGTATTCAGGTCATGAAGAGGAGAATGCCCCCCATGCAGAAGGAGTAGCATTCATGCTGTTACCAGTGGCACAGAGAGCGCTGACGGGCTGGCAACCTCTTGGGCCAAGAATTATCACAGCAGCCTTTAGAACCAAGAAAAAGCTCAAGCTGAACGTCATCCAGTGTTATGCGCCCACTAACGACAGTAACGAGGAAGAGAAACAAGAGTTCTACGACCGACTCCAGAGTGCTGTGGACAAATGTGCGGAGCGAGACATCACCATCGTCATGGGCGATTTTTATGCCAAAATAGGGAAGGACAACACCGGATACGAAGAGGTGATGGGGAGACAGGGACTAGGGGAGATGAGTGAGAACGGGGAGAGGTTTGTAGACTTTTGTGCTCTAAACAGACTTGTCATTGGAGGCAGCATCTTACCACACAGAAGAATACACACAGCAACTTGGGTCTCACCTGCCCATACTACAGAGAACCAAATAGACCATATCTGCATTAGCAAGAAATTTAGAAGATCTCTTCAAGATGTTCGAGTAAGGAGGGGAGCAGATGTCGCCTCAG
Source organism: Semisulcospira habei (assembly GCA_036245525.1). Lineage (NCBI taxonomy): Eukaryota > Metazoa > Mollusca > Gastropoda > Semisulcospiridae > Semisulcospira > Semisulcospira habei. The sequence goes on from BTPG01000008.1 coordinate 50,000,597, forward strand.
ACCACCATCTGCTTACCTTAAGAATAAAGCTCAAGTTAAAGAAAATCCGCGCAGAGACAACAAGAAGACAGCGCTATAATGTAGACCTCCTGAGAGAGACTGGAGTGAGAAAAGCGTTCAAAATGGTGCTGTCCAACCGGTTTCAAGCGCTACAGGAGCTAGTAAATGAAGAGGAGGGGGTCACCACAGAGCAGCAGTGGAAGACAGTTAGAGAGGCGCTGAACTCAACCTGCAAAGACACTGTAGGGTTCAGGAAACACCATCACAAGGAGTGGCTGTCGGCACAGACCTTGAAGAAGATAGAAGTGAGGAAGCAGAAGAAAGCAATTGTCAACAACAGTCGCACGAGAGCAGCGAAAGCAAGGGCACACGAGGGATACTGGGAAGCCAACCGTGAGGTGAAGAGGAGTATCAGGGCAGACAAGAGGGTCTACACAGACAGCCTGGCAGCAGAGGCAGAAAAGGCAGCAGGCAGCGGCAACATGAAACAGTTCTACGACATTACCAGAAGATTGTCGGGCAAGTATGGCCATACAGAAAGACCAGTAAAAGACAAAGAAGGCAAGCCTATTGCAGACAGAGCAGACCCACTCGACAGATGGGCCGAGTATTTTGAAGAGTTACTGAACAGACCCAGCCCACCCGACCCCCCAGACATCCAGCCAGCAAAGACCGACCTACCCATCAGCTGTGACAGACCCAGCCGGGAAGAGATCAGAAGAGCAGTGGCAATTTTGAAGAACGGCAAAGCAGCAGGGCCAGATGGCATCCCAGCGGAGGCTCTTAAAGCAGACCTAGAGACAACAGTAGAGCTGCTGTACCCACTGTTTGGAAAGATCTGGGAAGAGGAGGTGATGCCGGCTGACTGGAAGGAGGGGTACCTAATCAAGCTTCTCAAGAAAGGCGACCTCAGCAGGTGTTCCAACTACAGAGGAATCACCTTGCTGTCAGTACCAGGAAAGGTCTTCAACAGGATCATCCTTGAGAGAATGAAGAGCTCCGTTGACCTCCAAATGAGAGACCAGCAAGCAGGATTCAGGAAAAGCCGATCATGTACAGACCAGATCGCCACTCTCGCATCATCGTGGAACAGTCTCTGGAGTGGAGCTCCCCTCTGTACGTCAACTTTGTGGATTACGAGAAAGCATTTGACAGCGTGGACCGAGAGACTCTGTGGAAACTCCAACTACACTACGGTGTACCCACAAAGCTCGTCCGCCTGATCAAGAGCAGCTACGATGGCATGACATGTCGCGTGATCCACGAAGGGCAGTTCACCAGGGAGCTCCAGGTCAGAACCGGTGTCAGGCAGGGGTGTTTGCTGTCTCCGTTCCTCTTCCTACTGGCCATAGACTGGGTCATGCAGAGGACCACAGAGAACAGACGAAGTGGAATACAGTGAACACTTTGGACACAGCTTGACGACCTCGATTTTGCAGATGACTTGGCTTTACTGTCCCACACTCATCAACAAATGCAGGACAAGACCACGAGGCTTGCTGACGTCTCGTCCCAAGTGGGCCTCACCATTCACAAACAGAAAACAAAGACAATGAGGCTGAATGCAACCAGGGAAGAACCAGTTTTTCTTGCTTGCTGGCACCCAGTTGGAGGAGGTGGAGTCTTTCACCTATCTCGAGAGCATCATAAACAAAAAGGGCGGCACGAATCGGTAAGAAGATCTCAATAACTACCGTCGTATCTCACTTTTGTCGACCCTGTCAAAGCCCCTCGAAAAACACATACAAAAACACCTCCACAATTTTCTAGAAAAGGGCATTTTAATGAATATTCATCAGTCCGGCTTTAGACCGAAACAATCATGTCAGTCAGCACTGACACACACTGTAGACAGTTATCTGGAATCAATAATAATAACCTGATGTCTGGAGCTGTTTTCTTAGACCTACAAAAAGCATTTGGTCTTGTCGACATGACATTCTCTTAAAGACGCTAGGAGCATACCATATAAGTGAAACCGCCATAGCATTCTTTAGATCATACCTAAAAGACAGAAAACAAAAGGTATATACCCATGGAAAATACTCTAAACAAGGACAAGTTAACTACGGTGTCCCCCAGGGGTCGATCTTGGGACCTCTTCTATTTATTATATTCATTAATGATTTGTTTTTGCATATTACTAACACTGATGTCAACTGCAACCTGTTTGCGGACCATACGAGCTTCCATGTTTCGGGTTTTAAAAAAACACAGCTGACATTAACCTTAGCTTACAAAGTAGTCTCAGCGAGGTTTCCGACTGGTGCAGAGTGAATCATATGGTTTTTCATTCAGGAAACACAAAGAGTATTTTAAACACTACACGACAAAAACACCAAAGCCGACCACAGCCGTTATATTTACAACTGAACGCTAAACCGATAGAGCAAGCCACAGAGCGTAAATTCTTGGGAATACACGTCGATGAACAACTATGTTGGGAGACACATATAAATACAGTCTGTAAAACCATTGCTAAAAACACTTTCCTGTTTTCTCAGCTTAGACAAGTAACGGATACACATACTCGTAAACTTTTTTTTCATGCCCATATCAAGTCTCACGTTGATTATGTCTCCACAGTGTGGGACGGTTATAGTGATGTTCCCATGAACAGCTTAAACTCTATAATTGATTGATTGATTGTACATTGCTTAACGTCTCGACAGCAACAAGACTTTCTCAGGACGTGCCTGCACTGCTTGTGAAAAAAATTAAACAGAACATTGAATGTATGTCGCCAGCCGGTCCAATACGTTAAATAAAACTACGACATGGGGCCTAAATGAAGCTAAGACCATTTAGCAACACACATCCAATATCAAGAGCTACAGGAAGCGCAGACAGTAGGGAGAGTTTTAAAAAAGGCAAATACAGGTGAATGGACCAAGGGTAGATAGAAACACATGCCCCAGAATAGAGGAGAAACCCCACCCTGTGGGGCTGACCAGGGTGACCCTGGGAACTAAAAAGTAGTTAACCCCACCCAAGTCCCCCAGGGCAGACCCCGGGTGGGGTATTAAACTTTATATATAAAAGCGCTGTCAAAATGATAGATACGCGGCCCATTCCTACCACAGACAAATTTAGACATCTAAACATTCTCGGCCTGCGTCAACAACTTAGTTTAACAAATGCATCCTCATGCACAAGATATTAAATAACATGACACCGCAGTATTTAACCACCTTATTATGCCAAAGCAAGATCGCGAACGGACCTCAAGGAACAATACTTTACCCCTACCTATGCCTAGAATTGACCTCTTTAAAACTAGTTTATCATCTTCTGGACCGTTTGTATGGAACACTATTCCTGCACATTTGAAGACTATATTCTCGCTTGGAATCTTTAAAACAAAACTTTTTGTTTACCTGATGAGCCAAACATAACATCACTTGGCACTTATTTAAACAAACCCTGATGGTTATTACTTTCATGTACCACATGCATTTATGCATAGTGTTTGTCTGTGTGTGTGTGTGTGTGTGTGTGTGTGTGTGTGTGCTTGTGTGTGTGTGGTATAAGATGAATGTTGAGTGTTACTATTATTTTATATATATATATATATATATATATATATATATATATATATATATATATATATATATATATATATATATATATATATATATATATTTGGGTTTTTTCTTTTCTTTTCTATTGTCTTTTAAATTATTGTTGCATGAAATAATGTGTGTAAATATAATGTCTTTATTTTTTAAATTTTATTTTATTTTATTATTTCTTTAAACCTATTTTATATTGTAGATATTAGCAACGGCAAGTTTGTAAAATGACGATTTGTTTCTGTCAAAACATTTTACCGTTGATAAATAAAGATTCATCATCATCATCACCTCTCTCTCTCTCTCTCTCTCTCTCTCTCTCTCTCTCTCTCTCTCTCTCTCTCTCTCTCTCTCTCTCTCTCTCTCTCTCTCTCTCTCTCTCTCTCTCTCTCTCTCTCTCTCTCTCTCTCTCTCTCTCTCTCTCTCTCTCTCTCTCTATCTCTCTTGGGGCATGGCGTTTGAACACGAAATTTCAGGTCTCCCGGAATTACGACTTTGAACGCCGTAACCAAGTCAAGATGCCATCTACTGGTCTACCGACTGCTGTACTAGAGAAACTACTTGAGTGACAACGCCACAGTCATCAAAACAACGTGAGTGACAACAATATCGCCAATAACAATATCACCATGACACCCAGGTTCTGTGACAAAACTAATGACAGGGACAGAAAACGTCAGGGACATTTGGCGTTACAGGCAAGTCAATTTTTAAATTCTCTTCCGGATCTGTTTATGCCAAGCCCCTACTGTGTTAATTACGACACGCCGTCTGAGTCAGGATCCAGCATCACTAGGCAGGCATTGTCATGGAACCCCCAGGGAAAGAGGAAAAGAGGCAGGCCGAGAAACACCTGGCGTCGAGACCTCCAAGCAGACATTATGAGACTGGGAACCACCTGGAGTAAAATCGAAGGAGAAGCACAGGACAGGTGTCGCTGGAGGTCTCTCGTCGATGGCCTATACCCGGGGAGGGGTGACAGGCGTAAGTAAGTAAGTAAGTCTGAGTCAGGACGGAATGCACTGACAGACGATACACTGTGTTCAGCAAGTGCCGCACGCATGTCTTGTATTGATACCTGTACTACTGTGTCCAGTGATGCATGCGGTCAGATGCATCTAGGTCGCAGTGTGTTGTGTACAGACAAAATGCAGTCACCTGAAAACAGTGGTGATGAGACAGAGGAACTGTGCCTAGAACGTTTGGCAACAGAGCTAGGTTACGATGCAGAAGAATTGAAGACTTACGTGGGTTCATTGACAGACAGACCAAAGTTGACACAGTTGCGTGACACCAGACGTAACAAGTGTATCAGAAAGGGAGTGGTTGACACACGTGGTGGAAGGGAGGTGTTGATATGTGAAAGCGAGGACACTGTGCTACACTATGACCGCAAAACTGAAGAGCGTGGTTGGTTCATCAAGCCTTCATCAAACAATCAGCCTCGTACAGTCCGCGAAGATGATCTCCTCTCCTGTCTCTACAGATGGCCGCAAGTGGACGATCCTAAATACGATTATCACTTCATGGAGTTGGACAAGGATCTGGTCAGACTGCTGTTAGGGTGAACCATTTACTACATCAACAAGTGTCGGTACTAGTGTCGGTAATGCCTGATTGGCAGGCTGATCGGTGATATGGACATTTCCTGACATGGCTAACCATGGCATGATTGTATTGTACATTTGTCGCGTTTCGATCGCTTGTCATTGTAATCACCACCCCCCCCCCCCCCACCCCCCACCCCCCCACCCCCATGAAATAAAAAAATAAATTCCTTATTGAAAGTAACAGCAAGGAGCGTGGGACACGCACTTCTTGGTACCCCTAGGTCATAGAAGCATTTCAATTTGAAAAAAAAATAACGATATCTTTGGCCGAATTTTAATTTCCTGCAGCCAATCATTGGCCACTGCTTCCGTTAATATCAAAATCTGTATAATAATGTCTACCCTAATCGTAACTGCAGCAGTTTAAAGTCGCCGGACACGAATCTCGGCAATTTTTCAAAATGTGTCACATATGTACAGTAAAACCTGTCTTCGCAGCCACCTTTTTTGTCAGAAAAAGTGGTCTTAAAAGACAGGTGCTCTCGCAAGAAAAGTCTTGAAGGGAAGCAAGTGTCACCTGTCATTAAAGACCATCATATAGTCGGCTACGGCCTCACAAAGGGTGGTCTTTAATGCCAGGTGATCTGCCATGAGGGTGGCCGCTCAAAAGAGGTTCTCATGCTGTTCTTCGACCATTTGATCTTTGTACTGATTACGAGATTTTGAACACAACGAAGTAAGGCGTTCATTTAATGTTACTTATTTGAACACCACAGCGACTGCTCATTTGAACAATGCATCCATCCATCCATGCATCCTGAGGCGCCAAGCTATTCTGGCACCACCCTTGAACTGAAATGGCAGTAATCTGTAATGCAGTCTTTGTAGAAAAAAAAAGAAAAATTGATAAAAATCATCCTCAGGACGTAATGGCTTAAAGTACTGTTGCGTGTTGTGCTATTGTGCATTGAGTTGGTGCTGTTGTTTATCGACTGCTTTGTGCATAATATTTGCACGCAACAGTAATACTTGTTCTTGTCGTTAGTCATTGTCTTGTTGCGTTAACCCATTCACTGCCAGGAAAATGTGAGCACCGCATGTGCAAAAAAGCACGTGAGCCTCTGCAGACGGTGTTCGCGATGAATTTGCATTATTTAACCCCTTGTCTGCTGCTGACGATACCGCTCGGCGGAAGAGACGCGTAACTACGCGTCTCTTCCGCCTAGCGGTATCGTCAGCAGCAGTAAAGCGGTTAAACGACATGATGTGACAGCTGGCAGGGTTAGCCGAAGTTTTGGTGAGATGTGTCAGAATGCAAAAATTAAAATTATTTATGAGAAGTATGACGGTGTTGTTCCATATACGGTATACAGAGAGAGACAGACAGACACTGAGACAGACAGAAAGGAGTAGAGAGAGAGAGAGACAGAGAGAGAAACAGAGGTAGAGAGACAGACAGACAGAGCGAGAGAGAGAGAGAAATGTTTACATTATACTCGAAAGTACACCACGTACACACGCACGCACGCACGCACGCACGCGCGCACATACACACATACACGCACCCACGCACGCACGCACAAACACTAACATACACAAACACATGCTCTCTCTCTCTCTCTCTCTCTCTCTCTCTCTCTCTCTCTCTCTCTCTCTCTCTCTCTCTCTCTCTCTCTCTCTCTCTCTCTCTTTCCTTTCCTTTTATTTTTATTTTTATTCTTACATGTAGCACTCCATGCCTCCAAAGGCCTTGTGCGGCATTTCACGGATAGTCTGCATTCTCTTGTAACATTTATAAACGCATGTAATATACCGCTGGCATTCCAGCAAGCCGCATTATGTAATATTCATGAACCCATGGACTCGGCTGGCCAGACGGGATGCCGTCGATAGACACAGCATTAAACGCTTGCGCCGCGTGGCAGTGCTATAGTTTCTTCGCGTCGACCCGCGCGCGCGATGATTGCGGGATCACTATACATTACTTTTACTGCAGACTATACGCATCTAGCAGTGCGCGGTAGAGTGGCGCGGGGAGGCCGCTATCGCATGTGTGTGTGTGTTTGTCTGTGTGTGTGCAAGTGAATGTGTGTGCGCGCGCGCATCGGCCCTACGTGCTTGCGCACGCGCGCGCGCGCGTGTGTGTGTGCCAGTGTGTGTGTATGTGTGTGTGTGTGCACGTGTGCGTGTGTGTGTGTATGTATGCGTGTTGTATGTTTGTTGGAGTGAGCCGTGTTGATTTTTATGATGAGAACAATAGCGGTTTTATGTACAAAATCCATTATACTCTTTATATTTGCTGTAGTATAGTTTTAAGTATGTATGTATGTAGAATGTATGTGTACATCATATCATACTGATGTGTGTGTGTGTTTGTGTGTGTGTGTATGCGTACACCAAATGACTGAACTGGGTTACTTTCTTTACCATCCTTATGCAATCTGGGTCGGTGTAAAATTTTGGGTGGCCAGATCAGAAACCCATTTTTTCTGAGGGTTGTTTCTGTATTATCTTTCATTCAAAATTCAGAAAAAAATATCAAAATACGATGTGCCCATTTTAACAGATTTACTTCATCGTTGTGTTTCAGGGATGCCCTGGGCCTGTGTGTGGACACGGAAGCGGCCGGAGTGTTTTCAGATCAATTTGATTGGTCCAACACCGATGAACGGAGTTCCTTCCCTTGCTTAAACGTCTTTCGTCTCCAACGGACGCACCGGTCATTCTCTCGCATTTGCAGAGGTATTTTATGCAATATTTCTTAGTTAAGAGCACGCCCAAATGTACTTGTTCAGTGCAGTTATTTAACTGAGAGATGCCTCCAATCCCCGTACCCGTTTGGCCCAGAAAAATAAGGCGTCTGCTTTCAAACGTGTCTTCGGCCGCACCGGCCGGGCCTGACCGTTGAGTCTTGTAGTAAATGATAATAGAACCCCACGATTTTAACAAAAGCTTTCTTCTTCAATGAAAGGAATTCGTTCAATAACCCCATTACAAGGTCAATCTGCCACGCGATTTTGTTTCTTCTTTCTTTTTTTTTTTTCTGACGTGTTAACTTGCCACATGCATGCACAGTAACTATCAGTTGACTTTTTTTTTTTTTAAAAAACAAAAATGGCGCCAGATTTCAATCCTCGTTCGCAAAACTGCCTCGCGATTCGAAGAACGAACGTCCACAAACAGGTCTCGTTTAGGAATGTGCAACTGAAGTATCGCTTTTTACTGTATTGCCAGTTTTTAGTTCTCAGGGTCACCCTGGTCAGCCCCACAGGGTGGGTTTTTCTCTCAATTCTGGGGCATGCATGTGTTTCTGTCTACCCTTTGTCCATTCACCTGTATAAATTTGCCTTTTTAAAACTCTCCCTACTGTCTGCACTGCCTGTAGCTCTTGATATTGGATGTGTGTTGCTAAATGGTCTTAGCTTTATGTCTTGGCCCCATGTGTTAGGTTTATTTAACTCATTCTACCCCAGACACACCACGGCAGGATAAGGATCCACCATGATAGTTCAAGGGTGATGCCAGAATAGCTTGGCGCCTACGGGCGCCAAGCTATTCTGGCATCTCCCTTGAACTATCATGGTCGATCTGTGCCCTGCACTGCAATGCAGTCTTGAGAGGACAGGGGCAAAATTTAAGGATTTTGGTGTTGGGGTAGAATGAGTTAACGTATTTGACCGGCAGGCGACATACATGGCAATGTTCTGTTTAGGTGGGTTTTTTTTCACAAGCAGTGCAGGCACGTCCTGAGAAAGCCTAGTGGCTGTCGGGACGTTAAGCAATGTACAATCAATCTGATTCAAAATGTCAGTTGGTTTACATGGTTGTATTGGACATGTTCTCAGCAACACCA
>BTPG01000008.1:50009591-50092694 GCA_036245525.1 Semisulcospira habei
TTTTGGTCACACCGGCTCAGGACTTTCTGGCACACACCCAGCGCCGGATGGCAGCAGGATGTCCAAACCCATCAGGATCTATGCTGCAGAATCATGGCCCCCCAGCCTCTGCCACAGAGGGTGCGTCTGGTAGGAGGGTGCATGGACGGCAGCGGAATGCCCCCAATTACAAACTGGTAAGTAAAGTGATTCTATGATCATCTTCATTTTATTGGCTGGCGTGCGTGCGAAGCAAAAGTGAGTTTATGTTCTGGGCCACTGGTCGTCCGTCCGTCGTCCATGGTAAACTTTAACTCATTCTACCCCAACACCAAAATCCTTAAATTTTGCCCCTGTCCTCTCAAGACCGCATTGCAGCGCAGGACACAGATCGACCATGATAGTTCAAGGGTGGTGCCAGAATAGCTTGGCGCCCGTAGGCGCCAAGCTGTTCTGGCATCACCTTTGAACTATCATGGTCGATCCTTATCCCAGGGTGGGATTCTTCCGCGTTTCCGCGGATTTCCGTGGAAATTCTTTCACAACTCCGCTGAAGCATATTTATTTTCCGCGTCTAATAACAACAAAAAAGACGAGAAAAAAAAAAAAAAATCTTCTTAAATGGCAAAAAAATCTCAAATGGGTTGGATTTGTATGCAGTTTGGTTCACTATCGCCCGACACTTCCGGTAGCTTTAGGTCGCAGTGGAAAATGGCGGTGAAAAAGGATATTGTCCAAGACAGAGTGCCGTTTAGTGTGCATCTGAACATAAACTGGTACGCACATTCCATTTTTATACTGCAGATCAGGAGTGTCATAACAAAGTCCATTTTCGGGTGTGTTTGGTCTCGCTCCCCGTGTCGGTTTTTGGATACTTTGGCGAACGGTGGACACGCGTGCCTATCCCCCCCCCCCCCTCCCCCTGTCGTTTGATTTTTCGGCCGCTGAAAATGAAGGACATGAAACCACCCCCCCCACCCCCCCCCCCCCACCCACCCACCCACCCACCCCCCACCAATGTCGTTTGATTTTCCGCGTTTTCTTTCTTACTAGAATCCCACCCCTGTTATCCTGCTGTGGTGTGTCTGGGGGTAGAATGAGTTAACGGTGGCATTTTCTCGGAGACTATTCAAGCCACATTCTTCAAGCTTGGCCCAAGGATACTTTGTGGCAAGACCTTTTTAAACATGCCAATTTGAGTGACCTCTCTCAAAGGGTCACGCAGGGTTGACAAATGTGTGAAAACTGCTTGCATTTTCAGAAAACGTGGATTTTGACTGCTGCAGAAGCCAGCCCTCGTCACCGAGGTCACACATATGTAAATCGGTCATACACGGGATTACTCTTTTTATTCTTGTGCAAGGCCCCTTTAAACCAAAATTGGGCTGTTTCTGTTTCTAAGGCAGCTTTGGTTTTAATCTTTCTTTCTTTCTTTCTCCAGTTGGCAAATGGCGCCTGGGATGGACCCGAGACTGAGAGCAGTGCCAGCGCATCGCAATACGAGGGCAGTGATGACGAGGAGTTTGTTCCTGGCTCGAGCTCACCGGATTCAGAGGGTGTGTCAGCATCAATTGCTGGGATCTCGGACATAGACAGTATTGTATCGACTATGTTAGATTTCATCAAAGTGGCAGGTTTGGGGTGGCCAGGTGTTGGTGACGCTAGTACCAGCAAGGTGCAGTGTGCGTTAGGGGGTGGCAATGAGAATGTGGATAGGCAGGAGGAACATGATGCTGGAAAGAGTGGGGAAAGAGCACTTACAGAAGAAACGGGTGTGCACGTGTCGCAGAGAGGGAAAGGAAAGTACAAATGGGACAAGAAACATGCATGCAAATTGTGTGGCAAGCTTGTCTTGAAAATGAGCACGCACTTACAAGATGTCCATGCAGATGAGGCTGACGTTGCTAAAATTTTGTCGATGAAAAAAGGGACCAAGCAGAGACGTCGAGCATGGATCAGACTACAAGATGAGGGTGATTACATGCATAACGTTGCTGTTCTTGAAAACAAATCCGGATGTTTGATTCCTAAGTATCGCACCAAAACTAGTAAGGCAGACGACCTTCTCGCCTGTAGCCATTGCAAAGGGCTCTATCAAAAAAAGCTGATCTCTGTACACTCAAAACGTTGCTGTCAGAAGCCAGGAGGGTTTCAGATCACTCGGCGAGGGGACGCCGCTCGCCGTGGTCGGCTCATGCTTCCAATACCCTTAGACGTTGAATTTTCCTTCTACCACAAGGTCTTGGCTACCCAGAGAGATGATGAGATAAGCCGTCTCATCAGAACTGACCCCTTGCTTCTTGAGTATGGAAAGAGATTATTTGACCGCAGGGACATTGAAGAACACACGGCTGGACAAATCAGCTCCAGGATGCGGGAGTTAGGGAGACTGTTGAAGATTATCAGAGTGAGGTCAGAAATGAAAATCGCAAGTTTAAATGCTGTGATCAATTCAGCTAGCTTTGATCATGTTGTCCTGGCTGTAAAAGAGCTAGCAGATTTTGATGAGGACACACATCAGTTCAAAAAAGGCAATCTCGCAATGCGCATAGGCCATGCTTTGAAAAAGTGTTCACAGATCAAACAGTCACAGGCATCCAAACAGCTTGGACAGGGTTCAGACGACAGGTGGCGACAGGAGCTCTCTGAGGCGCAGCGGTTTGACTCCGTCTTCGACGGGGACTGGTATGATTGTGTGTCCGCTACAGCAGCCCAGTCGGTCGGGAAAATGACCATGAACAAACCCAAGCTGATCCCATCATGTGAAGATGTGAGGAAGGTCCAACAGCTTCTTGAGACAAGGATGGTTTCGGAAGATTATCCGACAGTGGTTAAAGCAACTCTTTGTGCTGTATCACTTTTCAACCGAAAACGAGGGGGAGAAGTTCAGAGAATGAAGGTGTCAGACTTCCAGAATGCTAAGATTGGATCGATCACCAATCAAGATATCTTGAAAGGTCTCACAGAGGTTGAGAAGAAAATGGTGAATCATTTTCAGCGAGTGGAAATCAGAGGCAAGTTTAATAGGAGTGTTCCCGTTTTGCTGACGAAGAAGATGATGACAACTGTGGACAGAATCCTTCAAATGAGGCAATCGGTGCCAGCTCTCGCTGATTCCCAGTACATCTTTGCCACACCTTCTGGTCAGAGGCCTTACAGAGGCCATGATGTTCTGAAGGCCCATGCCCTAGAAGCAGGGGTGTCATACCCAGCCATGTTCACATTTACTCAGTTGCGGAAACAGGTTGCAACTTTGGCTCAGTCAATGGCCATCTCGGAGTTAGACCAGGATCAGCTGGCAGATTTCCTTGGCCATGATATTCGGATACATCGCCATATCTACCGCCAACCTCAAGACGTCCTTCAAAAGGCAAAAGTGGCAAAGATTCTTCTGTCAGTTAACAATGGGATGACAGATTTTGAGAGTTGCATTAGAGCTGAGCTGGGCGATGATGAAGAGATTGACTTTGACAATGAAGACGCATCAGAAACTGGCAGAGAGGTCTCGGGGGGAACAGCACCTGTGAATGAAGCAAGTAGCAAGTCAGCAACACAGGAATCGATGAGCATGGCGGAGAAAAGACGTCCAGAGCCTGATGACAATCTAGATAGTTTTGATGATGACAGTACTGCGTCGGCTCCTGTTCGAAGGAAAGCTAGATTTACAAGAAAACCATGGGGGGAAGCTGAAGAGAAAGCTGTTCAAACTCGTTTCAAGACACACCTCGTCATGAACAAACTTCCTGGAAAGGCCGAGATACAGTATGCAATGGCGCTGGAAACTGCACTTAGACATAGGCGCTGGACAAACATTAAGGATTACGTCCGCAACAGACTGAAAAAGTTACAAAAGAAATGAATTGAGCCGCCACTCGCAGCATTTTCGATTTCATACAGATTTATTACATCAGTGTTATTATTGGGGTGGTTTCAGCATGTATAGCCTGCTTTTTTTTTTTTTTTTTTTTTTTTTTTTTTTTTTTTTTTTTTTTTTAAATCTGATGGACGCCTGGATCATTTGTGACCCTCTCTCTCACAAAATCAGTCTTAAGAACTCGCATTTTGCATGTTTTGACATATATGCATTTATGAAAACTACAGTGTTTGCTGATTACTGTGATATATGACTGTATGCTGTAGTGCAAAAATTGTAAAAGCTGTTCTTAAGTGTTTAAAGTTGTTAAAGCCTCCGGCGGCCATTTTGAGAAAACAGCCTGTGAAGTTTCTGTGTGCAGCATAATTGGGGCCAAGGGCAGACTTTTAAAATCATTTTTTACCTATTTAATGGCATTTTTCATGATAAAGATTTTAACCATACGATACTTTGGTGTATGTAGAATACATTTCTCCCAAAAAGTGAAAATGCCCCAGATTGACCCCCCCACCACATATTATTGCGTGTAGTGCTGATTGGCTCGCTGCGAGTTAAGACTGGTTTCGTGAGAAAGGGTCACATTTTGTATACTGTATAACCTTTGGATTTGCAAAACGAAACAGCCGGCTGGGGACAAAAGACAATATAATAAGATAAGAAAACCATTGACAATGTAAAAATTGATTACAAGAGTGTTATTGGGGGGGGGGGGGGGGATCATTTTGTAATATACTGCATGCCATTTTAAAAACTCTGCAAATGAAAGAATCAGAGCATGGAATTTTCCTCTTTTTGGCGGATTTCCGCTTAAATGAAGCTGCCATTCCGCCGAATTTCCGCCGAAAACAAAATCGTAAAGTCACTATTCCAATACCGTGTTTCGTGATCTTTATGTGGCGGATATCCCCAAATCGCGTATTGAAAATTGAGCGAGGCGTTAGCTTTAGCTCGCACAGGTCACTTCCGGTCTTCAGTGGAGTCGTAGTCTGGTCAAAATACGGCGAAGAGAAAATACTTAAACGCGGAGACAGAATAGACGTCAGACGATTCTGGAGCCAAGAATATTTGGAGATGGACTTGGCTCGAGAAAAGCGTAAACGACGAGCTCCGCGCTCAGTGTGCCGGGCCTGTGGGCAGGCGTATTGCCGCGAACTGCGCAGAGTTGATATTAACTACGCGGCCGCGTAGCACTTGATGCTCACGTGTCTACAGCGAAACACAAGAAAGCTAAAAGCAGTGCCATTGGAAATATTACTCATGATGGTGAATAAATTTATTACAATGTATTTTTTTCCCAGTAAAGTTTGATGAAATTATGTTGAAAAATCTATATAACCTTTCTCCAGCTCAGTGACCATGGTACATAGTATTAAATAAGAGATAAAAGGAATCCATACTTACAGCTGATTAAGCAGAGATTATTAAAGAAAGTATATATATTATATAATTAAACTCAAATTTTAAAAAAAATGGAAAGACATTCAGATGTATTTTGAATAAGCATTTGGATATAAATATTCTGTTGAATACTTTGTTTTAGTATAACTTTTAAACCTTTGACACAAAAAATGAAAAGTGCACCCCAAAAATAAGAAAAAAAAAGCAAGATTTTTAGGTGGTTAAACTGCTCAGTTTCTCTCTAAAATGCACCAGATTGCACAAATTTTAATGTAAATTTTCAAAAATTTTTCCGGGGGGGGGGGGGGGGGGGGGGGGGCGCATGCCCCCGGACCCCCCTAGTGAAAAGGGGTTTTCCTCTTTTTTTTAGTACGAGTAATTCCATGCTCTGAAGAATGGTTGGTTGTACTGCCATACCATTTTGCAAATGAAAGAATGGCTGGTTGTTTGTTGGAGACGAAAGACGTTAAATAAAGGCTGAAGTTTCAAGTGATTTCTTATGTTGTCAGTTAGTTAATTAATGTCGGTGTTCTGTTCTGTCATTTTAACTCGTTCTACCCCAAGATCGGAATCCCCAAATGTTGACGTCGTCTTGAGAAGACTGCGTTGCAGTGCAGGACACGGATCCACCATGATGGTTCAAGGGTGATGCCAGAATAGCTTGGCGCCCATAGGCACCAAGCTATTCTGGCATCACCCTTGAACTATCATGGTGGATCTTTATTTTGCTGTGGTGTGTCTGGGGTAGAATAAGTTAAGCCCAAATGTTGAAGTCGTCTTCAGAAGACTGCGTTGCAGTGCAGGACACAGATCCACCACGATAGTTCAAGGGTGATGCTAGAATAGCTTGGTGCCCATAGGTGCCAAGCTATTCTGGCATCACCCTTGAACTATCGTGGTGGATCTTAAATTTTGCTGGGGTAGAATAAGTTAAGTGTTCGTTTCTTCGTCTGGGTCTTTTTCTATCTTTGATATTTTTCCACACTTTTTGACCCGCATCATAGTCATACTGAGGCTAAATAGCTTCAAATCTGTTCACTGCCATAATTCTATGCAAGCTACATTACAGTACTTACAGATGAGGACATAGACCAATGGCTTTAGTTCAAGGGTGGTGCCACAATAGCTTGGCGCCTAGAGGCACCAAGCTATTCTGGCACTAACCCTTGGACTATTTCAGTTACACTAGTTGCACACACTGGTGTATTCCGAATGATAAGGGTTAATATTCAAAATGCTCTGTTGCTGTTTGTCTGAAACTCCAGAGTACCCCAAAACGCACAAAAAAGGTCCTTTAATTTCCAGAATACATTATGTTGATTCTCACATCAATGCCATGATAAACTGTTTTGCTTCAAAAGGACAAAACGCAGCAATGTTTAAACGATTTCCTCTGTAAAAATCATAATCGAAAGGTTTCGGGCCAGTGTTTATTGAATTTTGCACCATACTATGTAAAGAATGTTAAAGCACACATACACATTTAAGTTGGGAAAAAAAAATTAATGTGAAAAAGAAGTATTCCATGAACTTGACCTTATTACAGACGCCTACTGTTGTGAAGACACCCATTTTGTCTGTAATGCCAGTTTCATTTGTGTGAGAGAGACACCCACCCACTTTATTGGCAGAAACCCATTTTTTCGGCATCTAGTGGCTCTGTTTCTAGAAAATGTCTATTTTATTTTAAGTTATAGAGCTTAGTTATAATGTGAGTTCTAAACATTCGCATCAATTCCAGAGCCTTAGAATAAATAGAAATATGGGAACCCATTTTCACATGAAATGCTAGGTAACCCACTCTGATGGTTGCGTCTCCCTGTGTGTGTGCGTGTGTGTGTGTGTGTGTGTGTGTGTGTGTGTGTGTGTGTGAGAGTGTGTGTGTGTGTGTGTGTGTGTGGAGAGTTGTGCAGGCTTGGCTTGGCGTCTGTAGGCTAGAAGCTAATCTGGCACAAACCTGTGCACGCGGCAAAAGCACACCGGCGCGCGTGTGTGTGGGTAAGAGAGTGATTTTATGCACCTTATTTTGTTTTGTAGTGTGTAGCAAGGACAACAATGAAAACAGGTCTGCGCACCTATTCTTTTATCCTTGGAAAATAAAGTTTCATTTCATCTCTCTCTCTCTCTCTCTCTCTCTCTCTCTCTCTCTCTCTCTCTCTCTCTCTCTCTCTCTCTCTCTCTCTCTCTCTCTCTCTCTCACACACACACACACACACACACATACACACACACGCACGCACACATGAACACACACACAAACACACACACACAAACACACACACACACACCCACGTCCTCTCTCTCTTGGCTTGACTTCGCGAACGAAGATTCTATAGGGCTTGCCCACGTCGTCTGCAGGCATTTTCGTGGCTGCGGAGGCCAATCCGGGACAGGCAGGTTCGACCGCAGTGGCTGCAGGGGAAGGTCTGGTCAGGGTTCTGAGTTACGACAGCTCTGTTTTTTCTTCTGAGCCGCTTGTCTTTAAGGTTAGCTCTGCGAGAGTCCTCAAAGGAGACGGCTGCCTTGTGAATGGTGGAGCGCCAGGTGTCACGGTCCGCAGCAAGCGAAGACCATTGGCGGTGATCGATTTGGCAGGCACTAAGTGACTTCTTGAGACCGTCTTTGTATCTCTTCTTTGGTGCCCCTCTGTCTCGGTGTCCAGTGCGAGCTCGCCGAACAGAGTGATCTTGGGTAGGCGATGATCCTCCATCCTGGAGACGTGCCCCGCCCAGCGAAGCTGTGTCCGCATCAGCAAAGCCTCGATGCTCACAGTTTCCGCCTGTTCAAGGAGCTCGACGTTGGTGACATAGTCACTCCAGTGAATGCTGAGGATGGTACGCAGGCAGCGCTGGTGAAAGCGTTCGAGGAGTCGTAGTTGGCTGCGGTAGAGGGCCCAGGACTCGGAACCGTACAGCAGGGTGGTGAGGACGACAGCTCTGTACACGCTGATCTTAGTGCCTTTTTTCAGCTGTTGATTGTGCCACACCCGCTTGAACAGTCGCCCGAAAGCACTGTTCGCTTTTGCCAGCCTGTTGTCCAGCTCCTTGTCCAGCTTGGCGTCTGACGTGATGATGCAGCCAAGGTAGGTAAACTGGTGTACAGACTTCAGTTCGGACTCGCCGATGGTGATGTGGGGAGGGCGATGCTCTTCCTTGGGTGCCGGCTGATGAAGGACCTCTGTCTTTTTCAGACTGACCTCAAGTCCAAAGAGCTGGGCGACATCTGCTAAGCAGGACGTAATGCGCTGCAAGGCTCTCTCTGTGTGTGCAACGAGGGCAGCGTCATCAGCAAAGAGCAGCTCACGAATCAGTTGGTCTAGGGTTTTCGTGTGGGCCTGCAGTCGTCTGAGGTTGAACAGGCTGCCATCGAGACGATACCTGATGTACACTGCGTCGTCATCGTCGAGGTCCACTGTGGCCTGCTTCAACATCATGCTGAAGAAGATGGTGAAGAGGGTCGGTGCCAGCACGCAGCCTTGCTTCACGCCGTTGCGAATGGGGAATGGTTCTGAGAGGTCACTGTTTAGTCTGACCTGGCCTTGCTGGTCCTCGTGGAGCTGGACGATCATGTTGAGGAACTTTGGGGGACAGCCTAGTCGCTCCAGGATCTGCCACATACCTTGCCTGCTCACAGTGTCAAACGCTTTTGTTAGGTCCACAAACGTTACGTACAGCCCTTTGTTCTGCTCGCGGCACTTCTCCTGAAGCTGTCTCAGCACAAAGACCATGTCGGTGGTACTCCTGTTGGCTCTGAAGCCACACTGGCCCTCTGGGAGGTGGTCTTCAGCGATGGCAGGTACCAGCCGATTCAGGAGCAACCTTGCGAGAATTTTCCCGGCAATGGACAGCAGGGTAATTCCACGATAATTAGAGCAGGCAGACTTCTCTCCTTTGTTCTTGTACAGGGTGATGATGACTGCATCACGGAGATCCTTTGGTAGTGTTCCTTTTTCCCAGCAGCAGAGAAAGAGGTCGTGGAGCTTGTTGTGCAGTGCTGGGCCTCCATGTTTCCAGATCTCTGGCGGGATTCCGTCAATGCCTGCTGCTTTGCCACTCTTGAGCTGGTGGATGGCTGTGAGGGTCTCTTCGGCGGTGGGCGGTTCGTCCAATTCAACCTTTAGTGGAAGGTGTGGGATTTGGAGGATGACTGTTTCTTGAACAGTGCGCTCAGCGCCGAAGAGGTCCTGAAAGTATTCCAACCAGCGGTTCAAGATGGAGGTATTATCTGTGAGGAGTGCCTGTCCATCAGCGCTTCGCAGGGGACTTTGTACCAGGTGCCTAGGGCCATACACTGCTTTCAGTGCTTCGTAGAAGCCCCTGTAGTCACCGTTGTCAGCGCAGAGCTGGGTCCTCTGTGCGAGTCTGGACCACCACTCGTTCTGGAGCTCTCTAAGCTTGAGCTGGAGACTGCTGCAGATGAGGCGGAAGGCAGACTTCTTCACAGGGCAGAAAGGCTGGGCTAGGTGGGCCTGGTGGGCGGCTCTTTTTTTTGCTAGAAGTTCCTGGATCTCTACGTCGTTTTCGTCAAACCAGTCTTTGTTCCTCTTTCTAGCAAAGCCCAGGACTTCCACAGAAGATTTTACAATAGCAGTTTTCAGTTGTTCCCAGAGTGTTTCAGGGGAGGAGTCTGCTGGATCAACTGTGTCTTTGAGCATGCGCTGTAGATCGGCCTGAAGGGCAGCTTTCTTGTCGTCACGCTGAAGGCTGGCAACATCAAGCTTTTTCTTGGGGGGGCCCCATTTCTTGGGTTTCAGCTTGAGGCGGAGCCTGAGTTTGCAGCGAACAAGGCGGTGGTCAGTGTGGCACTCTGCGCTGGGCATCACTCTGCTGAGGAGGACGTCACTGCGGTCCCTCTGACGCACTAGGACATAGTCGATAAGGTGCCAGTGCTTGGAGCGAGGATGCATCAAGGTGGTCTTTCGACTGTCCTTTTGCTGGAAAGTAGTGTTGGTGATGACAAGTTGCTGCTCTGCACAGAGCTCCAACAGTAGGCGACCATTGTCATTGCAGTTCCCAACGCCATGCTTGCCGAGGACTCCTTTCCAGGCTTCAGAGTCTTGGCCCACTCTGGCGTTGAAGTCGCCAAGGATGATGACTTTGTCGTCTGCAGGGGTGCTCTGCAGGAGGCTGCGCAGGTCAGAGTAGAACTTGTCTTTTTCTGCAGGCTCTGCCAGGAGGGTTGGGGAGTACACACTGAGAAGGGTGACGTATTGCTGGTGTCTCAGTGGGAGGCGCATGGACATGATGCGGTCGGAGTGACCCGTTGGTAGGTTTTCCAACTTAGTCGCAATGTGGGTCTTCACCATGAAGCCCACGCCTGATAGCCGTCTTTCTGATGCAGGCCTGCCTGACCAGTAGAGGGTGTAGCCAGCGCCAAGTTCTTGGAGGCTGCCTTCCTCCGGGAGGCGTACTTCGCTGAGCGCGGCGATGTCGATGTTTAACCTCCGCAATTCATGGGCAATGAGGGCGGAGCGACGTTCAGGGCGTCCGCTGTCTGCTGTGTCGAGCATGGTTCGGATGTTCCAGCATGCTACGTTGAGTCCGGTCGTGGTCGTCATGAGAGTGGATCCATTGTTTTTTCTTGTTTTCTGACCGCATGAGAAGATGCCCGTTGACCGCGGCTAGCCAACTGGGTTACGAGGGGATAAGCTTTGGTTAGGCCACCTTTTCTAGGCCCCTCTCCGTGTGGAGCAAGCAGTGCTGTCCCTAGAGAAGGCTGCTTGGTCGTTCAGGGTGTGCCGAGTGACGTTGTCATCCCCAGGTCATCAGACGACCAATATCCTGAACCGCCTGCATGCAGGTTTGAGACTGCGGCTTCCAGTGACATCTTTCACCTGCCGTTTTGCCCCTTGCCCATCGCTACAGGACTTGGAAAGTTCAGTGTCATAGTCCGTGGGCGTTTCCTAAAGCCTGCGCGGTGGAGCTTTTTGGTGGAGTGCAGTGTGCGCAGTACTGGCCCCACCCTTTAAACCCTTGGTTCGTTTGCCATGGCCTAGCAAGCTGGGACGGTGGCATCGAGGTCCTCGGGTCGTAGGTTTTATATCAGACTGTCCTTGTCTTAGTCTCTGGCTCAAAGGCCTTCCCCGGAGACACGGGGGCTTTGATTTCAGGGGTTTCCTCCCTTAGCCTTTCCGCAGCCAAGCGGCCAAGCCTGCAAGGCAGCAGGGGACTCGTGGGGGCCGGGGTCGTCTATGTCCCGTGCAGATGTGAACATCTGCCCACTGCCCAGACGGTGACACTTACCAGAGGAGAAAAATCCAACGCCGGAACCCGGTATCGAACCTCGCACCTTTGGCATTGGAGGCAGACGCCTTAACCACTGCGCCACTTCCCCGTCCCACACTCACGTACACGCAAACAAACAAACAAGCGCTCGTGGTGGCGAAACGCTTTTCAGAAAACATATTTTTAAAAGATACTAACAGTCGATAGGAAACATCATTACTCAAACAAAAATAGATTAGGCAGAAAACAACAAACAGGAAAGTCTGGCGATGGAAGATAAACAAGATGAATACTGCCGGGTTCTTAACCCCTTCACTGCCGAGAAAACGTAAACGTGATCTAACTGCAAGAGGCATAGATACTAATGAGCCCCCGCGACTGCGGGGGTTCATGAGGATCTATGCCTCTTGCTGACACTATTTTGAATCCACGTTAATGGGGCATATAGGTTTGTGGGTGTTGAATTAACGAAGACTGCAGAAACACCGTCTGCGTCAGCTAGCACTGAACGGGTTCGGCACTGCCTCTAGATCTTAATATTTGTTCCAGAGGTTTTTGCATTTTCTGACATCAAGTTACAGAATATAAATAAATACTGAACCCAATGGTAGCGCCTGATTAGGTTGGTGTCTGTAGTGGTGCCAAGCTAATAGAGTACTACCCCGCTACTGCAGCCTAGATTGATATATCTTCCTCGCCACACATACAATGTCATGTAACACTGAAAGTGAAACGCTGGCCGTTGAAAGCAGAAGGCAGCAGGTTCATTTTTTGTGAAAAGCGATAATTTCATTCTATCACATTAAAAATCTTGCTTTTCACTATAATGGACTTACTCTGTTTTGCCTGAAATGCCGCAAAGGGCAAGATACGTCTGAGTTGGGTTTTATTTTCCGACTTGCGATTATTCAGGAAAACCAAACAATTGTTCTTCTCTACTTCTCAAGCGATTTCAGCAAGTTTAGCTCAGAAGATCAGAACATTCCGATAACGCACCTCGTCAATACAGTTGCGTACCGCTCAGCATCGAGGATGATCACTTAACCCCTTCACTGTCGATTAAAAAAGAGAACAAAAATCCAACCGCAAGAGACACAGATCCTCATGAGCCCCCGCGACTGCGGGGACTCATGAGGATCTATGTCTCTTGCTGAGATCAGTTTGTGTCCATGCTTCTTGGACGGTTTGGGATTTTGGTTGTTGAAAACGGAAAAAAAAAAAAAAAAGATTTCAGAAACGACAATGCCTTAGGGAAGGGGTAAAAGCGATTAAACCATACCGGTTTAGACGCGTTCAAGACTACAACCAATGCCCCAGTAGACAAAGGTCCTCGGGCCGACGTCGGCCGCAGTGGACGTCGGCCCGGGGGTCTTTTGCGTATCATGTTGGGCGTATCTAGCATAGACATTATATCCGTTTCCACTTGCAAGATCGTTTCGCTTTGGTGCTTGATCAGATGCTTTGAGGAATCCTTTGCTAGACACTGGAACATTTTTTCTCCAACTGTGTTCTAAAAACCATCTACCGTCTTTAAGTAAGGTCAGTTTGTAAAAGAATATGTTATTCCACTCAGAAGATACTGATACAAATCGATGTAAGAATCACTGAGCTAACAAACTCACCAAACATTTTTTCAATTGTAGTTTTATTTATTTTCTAATTTAGCATCCGTCTTTCCACTTGAAGGAAAATGTCAGGGAAGTAGTTAACCGCCGTTCACTTGAAAACCAAGCAAATATATGTTATGGACAAAAATGGCTATGATTCATCCCGCAACTTTTTTTTTAATCTATTGGCTTTGAATTGCGTTGAGGTCGTTTTCCGATTTCGCTTCACAAAATTAAATAGTTATATCCCAAGTTTTTTTCACATTACAATTAAAACAATGTGTGCTGGACTGTGATTTTGAAGCTTACGACTCTAGGCCGTAAGGTCCAAGATCAAGATCCAGCACACACCTTCAGCAAAAATCCAATCTCTTTTCAGTCACACACAGGGAATTTATTTTGTTTTATTTCCCTTTTGAGTTCTCCGCAGTTACCAGGACGACAGCTATCCTGTTTAGGACACTGGCATCGTTCTCTGTGTATTACAGTGATTAACCCATTAACTGCAGAGAATAGTTGGACGTCACCCAAATGCAAGAGGCATAGATCGTCATGAGCCACCGCTGTTGCGGGGGCTCATGAGGATCTATGTCTCTTTCTGAAACCACTTTGTTTCCATGTTCTTTGGACGGTTGGGCATCTTTGACGTTGAATTTTCAATGATTTCAGAAACACAACCTGCGTCCACTGACAGTGAAGGGGTTAACCCATTCAACCCTGACGCACTACAACAGGAGACTCTGGATGTATCTGAACAAAAAGGTCTTTTTACAAGCCTTTCGAAAGACACCTTCAGGAATAAACATTTACAAAAACTGAGCTAAGGAAACAATGTCATTTTATTTGTGGGTCCACCGTATAGCGTCGACACTGACTGTTTTCAGGTTGTCCAAATCTAATATACCTGTCACTTGATGGCAACCATTTTAAAGGTGTGGGCAAATAACGGTTTCGACAACTGTTAGGTCGTCTGGTTCACCTGAGAGAGCTCTCGCTGGTAGCCACAGGCATTTCCTTTGTGACTGTCAGAATGTTCCAAGGTTTAAAGTCCCTTCAAAAACTTGACCTGAGCAAAAACAGTTTGGTGTTCTTGCCTGATGATGTTTTCCAACTATTGCCAAATCTAACAACGATCGATATCAGCGCCAATAAGATATCAGTTGTGAAGGAATCGACCTTCTCTTTTACCACACGCCTCAGGCTGCAGCATGCTGATTTGAGTGAAAACCCATTTGACTGTTCATGTCAGGTGTTATGGTTCCAAAAGTGGCTCCTCACCAATCCCTCTCTCTTTGATGATGATGACGACTTCTCTTCCGACTACTCTTGCGGCAACGTGCCTGGTACCACAGTACAGTCATTCTTCGTGCAAAAACAAGCCTGCCTGTTAAGTCCAGAGACCAGCAAGTTCATCATCACAACAGTCTCTATGATTTTCCTCGGGATGAGTCTTCTGTCTTTTCTCTATCGCTATCGCAGGCACATCCGCCTGGTGCTGTTCGAGGCATTTCAGGGACCAGAAGACAGGCTGCGGCATCTGCGGAAACATCGCTTTGAGTACGATGTGTTTGTTTCTTACGATAGCGAGGATTTCCTCTGGGTCAGTGACCACCTGATTCCCAGTCTTGAAAGGAGGATGGCGCTGAAGCTCTGCATTCACCAACGCGACTTCATAATTGGCTGCCCTGTCGTGGAAAACATTATGGGCTGCCTCAATTCTAGCAAGAAGATGCTGATGCTGTTCTCCAAAGCGTTTGTGGAGAGCCAGTGGTGTCAGTTCGAGCTGCAGCTGTATCTGTCTCACGCCATGGACACTAAGGACGCGTTGATCGTTGTGACTCATGCTGGAAGACATCCCGCCACGTGACCTGACACCGGCCATGATGGCAGTCATGAAAACCACGACCTACATCGAGAGGGCAGACGACGCTGACGCCATAGACTCCTTTTGGGGCCGCATGAGACTGGCTCTGAATGAAGTTTTGCAAAATGACTAAAGCAATTTAGCCCCGACACGATACAACTGGAGATGGATCGACCATGATAATTCAATGGTAGTGACAGATTAGCTTGGCGCCTAGTGGCGCCAAGCTAATCTGGCACTACCATTGAATTATCACGGTAGATTAGATCCATCTACATCTGGTACATAGTCGTTATGTGACATCTATTAAATTTAGGAAATACGTCCGTGGTGTTAAATCGGTTAACTCAGCTCGGAAACACTTCAACAGGATATAGATCGACCATGCAGTTCAAAGGGGGTGCCAAAATAGCTTGGCACCGAAACGTTTATGTTTAACTCATTCAGCCCGACACACGTAATTCACAAATTTCGGAGGCGTCATCTAACGACTATGCACTTGTTGCAGGAGATGGATTGACCATGATAATTCCAAGGATAGTGCCAGATTAGCTTGGCGCCGACAGACGCCAAGCTAATCTGGCACTATCCTTGAATTATCGTGGTCGACCCATCTCCTGCTGTAGTGCGTCAGGGCTGAATGGGTTTTAAAAAAGTATTCAAACCGGAATTCAAAGGTGGTGCCAAAACAGCTTGCCAATTAGGGACGCCAAGCTATTCTCGCACTATCCTAACACAGAGGCCTTAAGACATACCGGCGCTAAACTTTAAACTATCACGATCGATCTGTCTTTTGAAATGAAGTCTTCAGACGAAATCTCCACTTTGCAGGAATCTGGATCGTATGACTCGACGCGCTACCCCAGCAAAAAAACGTCTTCGGGCCCACGACGGCGGCAGTGGGCCCGCGCACGGATATGTAGGAGGACCCACTGCGGCCGTCGTGGCCCCGAGTACCTTTGCTTCCTGGGAATATCACACACACACACACACACACACACACACACACACACACACACACACATAAACACACACACACACACACACACTCACACATGCACGGACACACACACACACACACACACCAACGGACAAACACACACACACAAATAAACACACACACACTCACACACGCACGGACGGACACACACACATACACACACACAAACGGACAAACACACACACACACACACATACACACACACACTCACACACACACACACACACACACACACACACACACACACACACACACACACACACACACCGGGTCCAGTTTTCAACATTTATTTTACCAACAGTTTCATCACAAATTCATTATATAAAACATTTTCATGATCACAAAGCAACAACAACTGTCTTCCTTAGACTATTTTTTTCCATTCTATTTTTCGTTACATAAACGTCCGCGACATCAGAATATTACAAATTACCACAATGCCGGGATGTCAGTCCATGACGCTACACAAATTAACTCCTTACTGTCAGTGCTAACTAATAAAGCCGTTGAAGGCATCACATACTGAAAGCACCATAACTTTTGTGCATAATTAACACTGCACATGACCTGAAGTTTAAGATGCACAGAACCTCATGAGCCCCAGCAATTGTGGGGTCTCATGATTATCTATGCCTCTTGCAGGTTGCCTTTTAGTTTACGTGTCCCGACAGTGAAGCGGTTATGGTCATTCTTTCATCTGAGAAGCTAATCAGAATCCGCCCTTGCGCTTCACTGGTCCATCCATCTTCCACATTTGGCGCTCGAAGCGAAAGACCCATTTTCCACCACAGCCATTACTTTGAACATTTGATTTTCACATTAAAACAGCCACCGACTGGGTCAGTAAAATCTGGAAATGTTCCAAACCCATCCCGCATGCCCCTTTAATAATTTTCCCAGTCAGCCCACCTAAGCCTAAGCCTTGTTTTCTTCACAACATCAGTAAGAACAGATGACAGGAAAACACAACAGTAATTTAATGCGCCCCTGAATGTCATTATGAAAGAAAGAAACATGAATGTCGATCATATGAAAAAACAACAACGAAGTTTTCCAGCTTGTGTGAAGGAAATTACTCGCAAAATATTCAGAAAATCTAGAAATAATTCGTAAAACAAACCACAAAAAAAATATTATGAACACAACGAGATCTATCATCTAGATTAACAAATACTAGAAAAGGGGAAAGTTGTCTTCTACAGACCGTAATAGTTGAGGCGCCACGTTATTCTGGCACCACCCTTGCACTATTGTGCTCGATACATGTGTTGTTGCAACATGTCAGGGTTGGCAGAGTTTAAGAGAATTCAGTTCTCTCTCTTGGCTTGACTTCGCGAACGAAGATTTTATAGGAGTTGCCCACGACGTCTGCAGGCTTGTTCGTGGCTGCGGAGGCCAATCCGAGACAGGCAGGTTCGACCGCAGTGGCTGCAGGGGAAGGTATGGCCAGGGTTCTGAGCTGCGGCATCTCTGTTTTTTCTCCTGAGCCGCTTGTCCTTAAGGCTAGCTCTGTGAGAGTCCTCAAAGGAGACAGCTGCCTTGTAAATGGTGGAGCGCCAGGTGTCACGGTCCGCAGCAAGCGAAGACCACTGGTGGTGGTCGATTTGGCAGGCACTAAGTGACTTCTTGAGACAGTCTTTGTATCTCTTCTTTGGTGCCCCTCTGTCACGGTGTCCAGTAGCAAGCTCGCCGAACAGGGTGATCTTTGGTAGGCGATGATCCTCCATCCTGGAGACATGCCCCGCCCAGCGGAGCTGTGTCCGCAGCAGCAAAGCCTCGATGCTCACAGTTTCAGCCTGTTCAAGGACCTCGACGTTGGTGACATAGTCACTCCAGTGAATGCCCAGGATGGTACGCAGGCAGCGCTGGTGGAAGCGTTCGAGGAGTCGTAGTTGGCTGCGGTAGAGGGCCCAGGACTCGGAACCATACAGCAGGGTGGTGAGGACCACAGCTCTGTACACGCTGATCTTGGTGCCTGTTTTCAGCTGTTGATTGTGCCACACCCGCTTGAAAAGTCGCCCGAAAGCGCTGTTGTTTAAGAGAATTTTACAGACACAAGAAACGACCACGAGACAGAATAGTTAACCCTTTCAGTCCTAACACATCGCAACAGGAGATGTATCGACTGGCAGTTCAAAGTAAGAGCCAGATTAGCTCAGAACCTTGGCAGGCGCTAAGCTAATCTGACACTACCCTTGAATTGGCACAGTCGATCAATTTCCTGGATACATAGGCAGTTCAAAGGAGGACACTTTGCTAAATTTCGGAAATTTCACATTAGAGAGTTTTGATAGAAAGTAACAATGTTTTGCAAAACACAAAAGAGGATTGAAAATGGAACCAAAAAATATTATGAATGAGTATTTGTGGTGCATACTCAACAGCACAAATGTTCGACCATCGTAATAATATTCAGCTAGAAATAAGCGCTTGATAACTGAGAGCAGATATAGTGAAACGAATCCGGTTCAAAGTTAACAACACGAAGAATGGGAATGGTACCAAACAACGATTTGTCCCACAGTGACACAGTGTGATCTGAAAACAGATTACAATTTACACACACACACACACACACACACACACACACACACACACACACACACACACACACACACACACGCACGCACACACGCACGCACGCACGCACACGCGCACACACACACACACACACACACACACACACACACACACTCAGTCTCACTCGCACGGATGGACAGACGCAAAGTATCAACTATAGTCCCACTACATAAAGAGATTATCAGGGGACTTAATTTTGGTACCTAGGACTGGGAAACTAACCCTACAGTCAACACTACTGCAAAGAGTGGTGTACCTTGCACTGATCTCTGTCCCTCACTCTGCATATAGTTAACCCATTCACAGCTAATAATGACTGTTGCAAAGTTGGAAGGATTCTTTTATCGGGTGTGGAAGATAGATGAGGACCATGGTAGCTCGATTCTAGCCATCTCCCTCTGTAGGGTCTGAGGGGTGAGTCTATGTTGACGCTGGCAAACCCTCAGCCATAACCCCACTGTGGTGCGTAAAAAGGTTTTCAATCGGGCCGATGTCCGCCGCCGTTGGCCCGCGCACACTAGTGTGCGCGGGCCAACGTAGGCTGATATAAGCCCAAGGGCCTTTTGCGCACTTATCTTGAGCGTTCTCTTCTCAGTCAAGACTACGTATGGGTACAGCCGGTACGTAAAACGACCATGATAGTGCAAGGATGGTGTCATAATAGATTTGTCTGAAGGTAACAAGCTTTTCTGGCACTTTAAACTGCAAGTGCAAGATGCATAGATCCTCATGAACCCCCGCGGTCGCGGGGGTTCATGAGGATCTATGCATCTTGCTGACTTTATTATGCACTCGTGCGTTCCTCACGCTGAACTTATATCGGGATTTCAGTCTGGCCGGCAAATCTGACGGTCCTGCGAACGGGGTTAATAACAAAATTAGCACGGCCGTCATAGTTATCTGATCTCAAAGATGAAACACGTCGGGGGAAAAAATACCCAGGGTCAGCATCAATGAGTTTCAATCAACAATTCACCAACAATACTATCAACATTTAGTAACAATTTTCATTCACTTTCGAAGATAGACAGATTCGTAAATAGGTTACAATTAGTACTTAGCACACACGCACACGCACGCACGCACGCACACACACGCACGCGCGCACACACATGCACAGACGCGCGCGCTGGCACACGCACACACACACACAAGCACACATACACAAGCACACACACATACGGCGCGAGCACTGACACACACAACGGTAGCTGAAGATTACATAGATCGCAATTATTACATT
Source organism: Semisulcospira habei (assembly GCA_036245525.1). NCBI lineage: Eukaryota > Metazoa > Mollusca > Gastropoda > Semisulcospiridae > Semisulcospira > Semisulcospira habei. The sequence goes on from BTPG01000008.1 coordinate 50,029,361, forward strand.
TGCGTGCAGAAATATATTTTTTTAATTGTACAAATAATTAAGACAAGTACGTAATATACTCATAAGACGGAGGTTCGCGGTATTTGTACCCTTGTCGTGTTATAAACTTTGTATACGTCTGTTGTTTTTAAATTCACCCTTTGGTTTTCGGTAGCGGTTTTTGTCGCGATGATTACTGCAGAAATCATCGCGACAAAAACCGCTACCGACAGCCAAAGAGTTAAACCAAATAGATTACCTACTACGTCAAGGCAAAAGACAGTAAATGTACTTCCATTGTGTGAAAAGCAAAATTTTTATTGTAATACACAATAAACATCTGGCTTTTCACAAAAGTGGGATTATGTTTTTCGCTTGTAAAAGGACAAATAAAGGTTCTAGAGATGGCACTAATTAGGCAAGAGTGTGTGGTACAGTGCTGCTGGAGAGTATTTTTTTTGGTTTCACATGTGTAATTTCAGGCAAGCTTCGTTGCAAATTGGCTCGTCTTTCTATGAGTATACTGTGCAGGCACTTTTTTTTTTTCAAACAAAAAACAACGAAAGGTCCGTCGTATGTCTTTTTTGTTTTCTGTTTTTCCTCCCTCCAAAGAGTCACTCTTATTCAAGTTCTGAGTATTTTTCTTCTTTGTTTCTAATCTTCTATGTCAGACATTCATTTAATCGATAACTATTAACCCCCTTGACTGCTACTGACGATGCCGCTGAGCGGCATCTTCAGTAGCAGTCAAGGGGTTAATATGAGTGTGAATTTAAATTGTTCGTACATTATCCTGCGCCGCATGAGCAATGTCATTGTCGACCCATCACCATCCGCAACTGGTAAGTGTCGACCCATCACCATCCGCAACTGGTGAGTGTCGACCCATCACCATCCGCAACTGATAAGTGTCGACACATCACCATCCGCAACTGGTAAGTGTCGACCCATCACCATCCGCAACTAGTAAGTATAGTCTGTGCAAGGTCGGCTGAGTGTAGAAAGCGTCGATCGAGGCCCACAAGTTTCGTTTCCCGTAACCAAGCACAAGCCAGCAAGCAACAGTCACCCTGCCGACGTCGGGCAGCTGTGGCCGGGACAACGGCAGCCAATCGGGCCGATGTCGGCAGCAGTGGGCCCGCGCACATTCGTGCGTGGGCCAACTACGGTCGTCTTCGACCCGATAGCATTTTGCGTACTGGGTATGGAGCATTCATGTATGGCTTTTCTGAGTTAGATTTACATCTGTTCCGACGGCAGGTAATCAAACACTCAGTTTTAACACATTCAGCCCTGAAGCAATACAGCAGGAGATGGATCGACCATGATAATTCAAGGGCAGTGCCAGATTAGCTTGGCGCCCGGCGCCAAGCTAATCTGGCACTGCCCTTGATTTATCATGGTCGATCCATCTCCTGCAACAGGCGCATAGTCGTTAGATGACGCCTCCAAAATTTGGGAAATACGTGTGCCGGGCTGAATGAGTTAAGATGGTATCTCATGGGATGGAGTGAGTTTGTTTGCAGCCCAATCGTGTCAAATCGGTGACTCTTCGATACAAGCGGCGGGAAACCATAGGCCTTGATAGTTCCAGGGTAATGCGTGATTTATCTGGCGTCTCTCCAAGCGCTCACGCAAAGGATCCATTCAGTACGTCACGTCCTCTCGACTCCATTCAGTACACCATGTCCTCTCGACTCAAGTGGAATATTTCCTGCGTGTTGCTCGTGAACATTTCGTACGGTGATTCTGACAAACCTGCAAATCAGTTCACCGTTGGCCGAGGAGTGAGCAGGTAAACAGGACTCTAGAAACGCAGAAGTGCCGTTTAAATATTCGCACATATGAGCGGTCACTGCCAGGAAAATGCGAACAACACCCAAACTTCAAGAGGCAAAGAATCTCATGAGCCCCCGCATCTGCGGGGGCTCATGAGGTTCTTTGTCTCTTGATGGCTACATTTGAACTTGTGTTCGTCGAAGAGTCATATTTGGCGCTATATTTGCTATCTTGTGACTCAATCTCCATCAGTCAGTTCTTGAAGTTATTCAGTTACCGCAGTGCTGTGACTGTACACTGCAGAAAGCACAACCTGTAGGCCGTACACATACAGTATATATTTCATCGTTAAACGGTTTGTGGAATGACACATAGCAACTTGGCAACATTTACTAAAGTCTAGGCTGGTTGGCTCCCTCGATTCGCTACCGTTAATCAGCGGTAGCGAATTGAGGGAGACAACCGGTGTTGGCTGGTCTGTGAGTCAGTCTAGACCTTTCGGTAAAAAAAAAAAAAAAAAAAACCCGTAAGATCCCAAACCACATTCAAGCGCTCAGAGCATAGTGAACTTGTAAAACAACTGTTTACAAATGCTTGCTGGCCTTCAGCTTTCGGGTTCAAAACCACAGTCCAAACAGCACTTCACACACTGCTCCGCGGTAGTCAATCGAGCGATGCAACCTGTGTGAGACCAGCCAAGAAATCAGCACAGTACTAAAACATCTTAACAAATGTGAGCTGATCTGTCATTTTGGAACTGACGGCCGAAAGGCCGTCAGTTCCAAAATTACAGATCAGTTCAAGCCTTTGAGTGTGGTGGTCTGCCCACCCTTACAAGTAAGTCTGTGGGTTGTCTTGCGTGGTGGGAGGTGTGTTTGTCGGAGCGGAGGGAGTTCTCGGCAACAGTGTCTTCCGCAACAGATAGCTGATCTTCTTCCTGAACTTCGGGTGTCCGATGGAGTACAAAGGCGGGTTGGACACCGTCGCCATCTTGGCAAATATGCACGGCAGCGCGGATACCGCGGGTGTCACCAAGGCAACGTCCCCGTACATTCCAATCATCGCCACGATAACATAGGGCGTCCAGGCGATGCAGAAGAAGCAGACGATCATGAGGATATTAGTGGCGGTCTTGAGCTCTGCCTGTCTGTGAAACCTCAAGCGCTGTGTTTGGTTGCCCACGGCGATCTGGTGAGCGCAGCTCATCAACCCTCTCTTCACCTGCACAAAATACGTCAAGTTCCGTAAATTTCAGGAAAAATAAAAAACAAATAAAATAAAAATGTAATTCATATATTCACTATTCGTAAAGATATTTTTTATCTTGTATATGTAGAACTGTATTTAAGTCATACATGAGGCATACCTCAAATTTTCAGGCTTTCTCGATACTGGCTGTTTCAAGCGGATATTAACGAAGTTTCTAAGCGTTTTGTTATAATTCATAAGTATGCGTAAACAGTGTAACTTTGTGTCTACCTATTTGGCTAACTCGGATAAACTCCAAACTCGGGTAATCTCTGAACTTGAAGCTATATTTTTCCTGCTTCTCGGAGTGTTAGTCACTGATTTTAGTTCAGTGATCTGTGTAGAAGGCGCCGGGTGCTGAAGGGGCTATCCTTACGCCTATAGTACTAAAAATCGGCAATTTTAAACAGTCCATCCGCTAAGGGCATTTGTGGCACACACTGACTGATTCCCACCAACAAACAAACAAAAAAGAAGAAGAAGAAAAGAGAGAAAAGAAAGAACAAACAAAGAAACAAACCAAAAACAAACAAGGAAAAGAAACTGGAAGAAAGAGACACTAAATAAGTGTAAGAATAAAAGGCAAAAATAAAATACAAAGAAGCGGAAATTTCCCCGTGCGCAAAAGGTCATCGAAACGACGTCGGCCGCGGTTGGCCCGCGCACAGCTGTGCGCGGGCCAACTGCGGCCGACGGCGTCACGAACTCCTCCTGCGCAACGGGTCATGCGTTTGGCATCCTTACCGAAGCTACCGACATGAAGATCCTGCCGTACGAGTAGATAATGATGATGAGCGGCATGACAAAGTTGGTGATGATCAGCGTCACCACGTAGCTCCGGTTCTTCGCGGACGTCGTCAGATAATCGAACGTGCACGTGGTGCCCACGCCCTCCAGCATGAAGCTGCTCCACCCCAACAGAGGCGCCAGGATCCAGAGGGCAGACAGGAGCCAGATGGAGGTGATGACAAGGAAGGTCATCTGCTTGGAAATGTGCCGGATGGGGCCCACGCGATGCACCATGACGGTGTAACGGTCGAAGGAGATGGCGGCCAGGGTGTTGATGGTGACCAGCCCGGCAATACCCGTAGTGGCGCCGTACAGCTGGCACACTGCGTGGAACACAAGAAACGGGAAAGATATACAAGCGCGATAGGTTTTGTTTTCATTCATTCAAGATGGCCCGTATCAATAGCTGCGAAAGTGACGTATCAATAGCTGCGAAAGTGACGTGTAGCGTTGCCGGCGGCAAAGCTATACACTTCCGCAGCTGTTGATGCGGGTTTTCTTAACGCTTTTATGTATCACCAAGAAGGCGATGTCATGGAAAGAGCATAAAGGCTGGTCTTTATAAGTTTGGACCAAAACAGAGTAGGCACACGGGTTTGTCTTCTTTGTTTCATTTGTATGTCCGTTCATTCATTCATTCATTTATCCATTCATTTTTGTATCCATTCATTCGTTCATTGATAACAAAGGTGATACGGATATCAAAGACAGTACCCCTGGCCTGATTTTCAAATACATAGGATCCACTCCGTACGTCATTTACTCCCAAACTCCATCAAATATTTCCATCAGTCGAAATCTGCGTATTGCTCGTAAAAGTCGCACGGTGATCTTGACAAACCTGCCCATTCACTTAAAGGCGTTCCCATGGGCCGAGGGGTGAGGCCGTAAACAGAAATCTAGATATTCACTAGTGCCTTTTATATTCGCACATATGAGCGGGTCACCGCCGGGAAAATGCGGACAGCACCCAACTGCAAGAGGCAAAGAACTTCATGAGCACCCGCAAATGCGGGGGCTCATGATGTTCTTTGCCTCTTGCTAGCCACATTTAAACCTGTGCCTCTCTGATGGTGTTATTTGGCACTGACGGAGTTTGGCACGATCTCAAGGACACAGTTTTGCGTCTGAGTGGTGAAGAGGTAAACCTTAGATACCTTAGCCCGGCACATACGAGTTGCGGAAAAGTTATCGATCATAACAGGTCAAGGACAGTGCGTGAATTAAGACTGGGATCGATCAGGCTCAAAGCTAATCCAGCACTGTCCTTGAGCCATTGTGTCGCCGATCACTTTTCAACAGCTAGTTCTCGGAGTGTATTTGGTCTCCGTGTAACATCTGTCAGTGGATTTAACGCTTTCACTACCAATGCACACATATTGTGTTTTTAAAATCATTGTAAATTCAGCCTTAAAGATCCTCAACCTTCCAAATATAATGGACACAAGGTTACTTCAGCAAGAGGCATAAATACTCATGAGCCCCCGCGACTGCGGAGGCTTATGAGGATCCATTCCTCTTGCATTTGGGTGGTGCTCAATTTTTTTTCTCTTTCGGAAGTGCAGTGTTTATGTCACGGGGCAATTCATCAATATTAACAATTCACGACAGACAACGTAACGTACCCATCAGATGTGTCCCAATAAACAATTTTCATGTGTATTTTTATACTATACACATTTGTCAGTCATCCTCTTTGTCTGTGCTAGCAGTGTAGCTTCTTTTCCACGTACGTTCATCTCAGAGGGATCGATATGATCGATGTCACGCTTTTAAAAGTGCCACCGGCACTTTTGCGCTAGCCAGACAGCGACAGAACGCCTTCTTACTAGGTCCATTTTCATGCGCTGCAGGCAACAATCTTTAACCCATTTAACCCCAAGGGGCATTTCCCAAATTTTGGAGGTGCCATATCTGTCGACCATGTACAAGTTGCAGGAGATGGATCGACCATAATAATTCAAGGGTAGATGCAAATTAGCTTGGTGGCAGAAAAGGACTTAAAAAGAAGTCCCTATGTTTCTTATGCCCATTTTTGCTCCCATCCACATTTGCGTTCTTCACGCGGTCAGTGTACAGTGGTTTCCGACGCGCAATTTGTGATCACTGGCAGCGAAGGGGTTGAATTACATTTTTTTTAAAGTGGAGACATTGCTTGAAGCCACAGGCGGACAAACACGCCTCTCAAATTCAAGCTAACATCAGTCTTTACAATTTTTTAGACTTCTTACATTGCCCTTTCAATTCACAGCGTCAGCAGGTTGATCAGCTATGACATTTCAAGGGTAGTTTGCGATTTGTTGTTTTGACAGCAAAATCTTTACAATTCAAATGAACAGCTCTAAGACAAAAGGTTTTTGTCTGTTTTTTTCCCCTAATTCTTGAACCCATTCACTGACGAGAAAATGTGAACACGATCCAACTGCAAGAGACATAGATCTTCATAGCGAACAAGATCCAACTGCAAGAGACATAGATCTTCATAGCGAACAAGATCCAACTGCAAGAGACATAGATCTTCATAGCGAACAAGATCCAACTGCAAGAGACATAGATCTTCATAGCGAACAAGATCCAACTGCAAGAGACATAGATCTTCATAGCGAACAAGATCCAACTGCAAGAGACATAGATCCTCATGAGCCTCGCAGTTGCGGGGGCTCGTGAGAATCTATGCCTCTTGCTGACACCACTTTGAATCCATATCCGCGACCCTGACGTTGAATGAACGATGATTCATCATCATCATCATCATCATCAGTCCCTTGCCCGAACTGGGCGTTGGGGGGACTGAAAGACAGCAGCAACAGACAGTGCTCTCCACTGAGTTCTATTTTGGGCGGTGGCAAGCAAGTCTGGCATCTCGAGTTCGGTCCATTCTTTTATGTTTGCGACCCAACTCTTTCTCTGACGACCTCGCCGACGACTTCCTTCGAGAGTGCCTTGGAGGATAGTCTTGGACAAGGTGTTGTGTCGGGTCACGTGGCCAAACCAAGCAAGCTTGCGCCGTTTCACGGTTGCCAGAAGGGGTTCATGTGGGTCCACCAGGGAAGTGCCGATGCTCCGTACATATTCGTTGGTCTTGTGCTCGCGGTACGAGATGCGGAGCAACTTCCTCAGGCACTTGTTCTCAAAGGCCTGGATTTTCTTTTCTGAGTCTGCAAGCAGTGTCCAAGTCTCACAGCCGTAGAGTAGAATAGACACTACGAACGATGGTTACAGAAACGCAATCTGCATCAACTGGCAGTGAAAAAGTGTACCTGACAGCTCAGTTGCAGAGTCAGCAGGCCAGTCAAACGTGACATCTCGCGGCCAGCGTCTGGTTAGTTATATATACCCACTCCATAAAGTTTATCCTTCTTCGACACAAGCATTGATATATTGTATAACAAGAAAATTAATACTCATGAACTTGCTTGATATACTTTTCTTCCAAAAATCCCTTGCGTTCCAAGAAGACTCGATCTTGATGATACTTGCAGGCCACGGATCACAGTGCTGTTTCCGTCTGTCCAGTCTCTTAGCCTTAGTCAGTCCCAGTCATCCCCTAATTGTTCAATTCCCTAAAAAAAAAAACACTACCAGCTGCACATTTGCCATGCACAAAATACAAAAAAAAAAAAAAAAAAAAAAAAAAAAAAAAACAGCACATGACCCGTCTCATTTCTTGGCTATGAAACTGGTTCCTTACCAACCCCACACCCAAGCACAGCTGAAATCAGCGTGCCCCTCAAATCACTACGTCAAAGGCAACTCAACATAGGCCCACAAATGTCCACTGGATAAGCTCAGGATGGTATGAATCAAAGCACCAAACATGTCTCCTCTCAGCTAACCACAAATTTACAGCAAATTCCCACATTCAGCCCAACTGCAAATTTTCAAACAAGGCAAAAATTATTTTTAAAAACACGGGCTTACTGCCTGAACTTTCCAATTTAAATGTATAACGTGACCTGCATTTTCAAAACGGACACGCGAAATATGCTCATACCGCAACAATTTAATAAGCTTTTTATGCATAGCAGTAATGAAATATTTTTTTATTGTGTATGAACGCTCGAAATTTATACCTATACACACACGAACGGAGAAAAACGCCAGGAAACGTGCGCGTCGCTGGACCGACAAGTGAAATTGACGAGATGTCAACTGGCGATATTGACAACCTGAGATTCAGAAAAGAACTAAATAAACAAACCTGCTGGCATTTTCCGCAGTTATACGTGATCTAGTTACAAGTAGAATATACTAAGTAACGCGCACGGTTATACAATGCACTGATGTCTTCATAGTCAGACGAAATCTACGCGCTGAGTCCACAGCGATATGCAGTCGTCTGCCATTCATGTGTTTTGTCTAAACACCGCAATCAGCCGCAAAATGAATGACGCCAGACACAGTTTTGTTTTGGACTGGGTACATAATTATATTAGATTGAGCAAACATTTTGCTTTATATAATGCCGATAACCGACAGATGTGATTACTTGACCCGAATCAAATGTCTTCATCTTACGACTCGGACATTTTGATTCGGGTCTCATAATCGGCACTATATCAAGCAAAATGCTGCTCAAATATTATATTATATTATATTATATTATATTATATTATATTATATTATATTATATTATATTATATTATATTATATTATATTATATTATATTATATTATATTGGTCGGAGGGGTTCGCTACACGGACCTTTGTAGGCCTGAGGGAGGTCAAAGGAATCATTTACCGAAAGGCCGAAGGCCTGAGGGATACAATGATTCCTTTGACCTCCCGAAGGCCTACAAGGGTCCGTGCAGCGAACTCCACCGACCAATAACGTATTTGTTTTCATTCCTCCACTATTTTCGTAAAAGAAATCAAGACTGAAGACATCTTGCGACCTGGATCACGCCAGACATGACTGACGTCAAAGGAATATACATTTATACATAACAGACTTATTACGTAATTTAAAATATGTCATGACGTTGCCGTCTCCAGTACTGGGTGTGCTTGTTGTTTTGAACAACACTAAGCAACTTTGTACTTTAGAACGTCTGGCGATCTTTTATAGAACAAAACTGGCATCCAAGATGCGTCATCGAGAGGGCTACAAAACGTCCGCCATTTTTCGCTACAGTATAAGTTATTGGTCGGAGGGGTTCGCTACACGGACCTTTGTAGGCCTGAGGGAGGTCAAAGGAATCATTGTACCCCGAAGGCCGAAGGCCTGAGGGGTACAATGATTCCTTTGACCTCCCGAAGGCCTGAGGGGTACAATGATTCCTTTGACCTCCCGAAGGCCTACAAAGGTCCGTGTAGCGAACCCCTCCGACCAATAACGTATTTGTTTTCCTTCCTCCGTTTATTGTTTAGAAAAAAATCCGGTTTATGAAGACGGCCGCTTCTGTGGCGGATAGGTGACACCATTCAATATACATGTACTGCCGGGGATTCCCAGACTGTGACGTAGCATGATTCCGTGTCAGAAGCGCAAGTCTTGTTTTCGCGAGTAAAAAGCTAATCTTGGCTTGTGTACAGAATGATTCAAGCTGCAATGTCTACAAAAGGTCGTTAAAGTATTACAGTGACAGTGCTTCTTGACTGCTGTGTGATTCAGAAAAAATAAGAACTTTTTGATGAAGCGATCGGCATTTGACCACTGGTGTGACAGCTTGTGCAAGTTAGCATGGTGCCTCGTGCTTTTAGATTCAAGATGACAGAAGGGATGGCTTCGAGTGTGCAGCAGATTGTCGTTGTTATATCCTAAAGTGTCATGTGTGTTGGGATATCCGGAAAAAGGAATACCAAAACAAAACGCTCGTTGTTAACAGCAGGACTAGTGCTGAGACTGATGGATTTTAAGGTAAGATTTTATTTTACAGCGTAGACATGATGTCAGATAGTCTTCGAAAATTCGGGAGATGTTTTTCTTCAGATAGTCCCGCATTGAGTGACGTGAAAATTTGGCAATAGCGTGCTTTGTGTCTAGTGCTGCTGGGTGTGTATTTTCGTTTTAGTTCTTGAATTTGTTGCTCTGTGCTTTGGTGAAATTGTGGCATGTTGCCTGTTGGTGTTTGAGCAGACGACAGTGTGTTGCCGGTTTGCAAGGATTGTGTCTCTGATTGGTTTAAAAAAAAAACTCGGAAGCTATTTTTGTTCCGTGGTTTCCCGAACTTTGAAAATGTCTCGGTGGAAGGCTTTTGCTGTTTGCGCTATGTAATTAGTGGTGAAATATTGTTTAGTTGGCTCCTTATGTCGTAAAAAAATAAGGCAGATGATGTGTATTACGTCAAATAGGACTACTTTAGTGCGGTTTTTTTCTGCTATTTTGTCGAACCGAGTTGCTATCAAGACTCGAAAACGAGGTCGTAACGCGTCATCGAGAGGGCTATAAAACGTCCGCCATTTTTCGCTACAGTGGTTTTTATATCACCGTCACATGGTACAGTTTGCGCTAAATTTACTGGTCGTGTGACGTAGGGAGGAAAACAAAGGTTTTTATATCACGGTCACATGGTACGGTTTGCGCTAAAGTGACTAGTCGTGGGACGTAGGGAGGAAAACAAAATATATGTATGTATTTTTTTTTTTGTGTGTGTGTGTGTGTGTGTGTGTGTGTGTGTGTGTGTGTGTGTGTGTGTGTGTGTGTGTGTGTGTGTGTGTCAGCAAATGGTCTTCGGGGCCGACGTCAGGCTTAGCTGACCCGCGCACGGCTGTGCGGCGCGGGCCAGCTAAGCTGACGTCAGCCCGAGGACGTTTTGCTCACCAAGTCAGTATTTTTATCATTCAAAGGTCTAGGCAAAATCAGCACGACGATAACACGATAACGAATGGCGCCGTCTGTATTAAGTACTGCTCTTGGGTACCACAATATACTGAGGCTGACCTGTTCTACGTTGTGAAAGTATATTTCTAAATTTAATAAAGCGAGTTTCTTTTTTATGTTAGGATTTTTTCTTGCATTTTACACGATTAGAAGACTCTTCTTTCATGACATATTTTTGATGTAAATTACTTCTCTTACAACAAACTTAACAACACAATAACAACATAAAGTGTCATGGTCCCCCAGCATTTTCTATTGTAACAGGTTTTTTAAAAGATATGAATCGATCATGATATTTCAAAGGTGGTGCCAGAAAAGCTTGGCGCCTGCTTATCTGGCAACACCATTGAACTGTCATGGTCGATATCCACGCCAAGCTTTACTGGCATGACTAAGTCGATCTGTCCACGTAGTAAACAACGCCAAACTTATCATGGTGCAGTTGTGAGTTAAGTGAATCATCTGATCGAGTTAACGTTTTGGCAGCATCAAATTGTGATCATAGATTGGACATTTTGCTGCAGGTAATTGTGATTACAATGCATTTAGAATGAGAGGTTCGTCATAGGTTAATCAGAAGGAAGGGGAGAAAGGAGAGAGAGAGAGAGGGAGGGAGAGGGAACAAGAACGTTAATGATGATGATCACCATGATGATGATGACACATCCCTGACACAGCTTTAAGTTCACAAAAACCTGTCTCACAATCTGTCCCAGTATTTTACCAAATCAAACAAGAAAAAAGGAAAACAGAAAATAGAGATTGAAAACCCTTTAAGTGTGAAACACAAACAAGACGTTTCGGAACAGCGGAGATCCTTCTTTGCGGTGACATGGAAAGAACAAGTTGAACAGATGCATAATCAAATGCAAATAGAGTAATGTTAACGATAAATGAGACACTGAAGATCAAAGTAACATGCAATTTCAAAACAAAGTAAAGAGAGAGAGACATTGAGACATGAAATAACATGAAATGAAAAGTTACTGAAATGAAATGAAATGAAACGTTACTGAAATCAAATGAAATGAAATGTTATTGAACTTTATTTCTCAAAGGAGGAATGAAGTAGTTACCACATTGCCATTTTCATGCTTGCCGTTGCTACCCTACTAAAGTACAAATCTACAAACAAAATATGCGTTGTACCACAAGGCAATTAGAGAGAGCGAGAGAACTACTAAAGCTTTATTTATCAACGACTGAGGCATTGACATCGTCACGGAGATAGCGGGCCATTTTCAAGACTGCCGTTTGAGAGAGAGAAAGAGGGAGAAGGATTAAGGGAAAGAGGAAGAGAAAGAGAGGGGAAAAGAGAGAGAGAGACAGATGCATCGATGAAACTTTATTTTACAACGGAGAGGCATTGACATCATCGACATAGCCATTTTAGAGAGAGAGAGAGAGAGAGAGAGAGAGAGAGAGAGAGAGAGAGAGAGAGAAATGAAATGAAACTTTATTATTTTCCATGGATAAAAGAATAGGTGCGCAGACCTTTTTCATTCTTGTCCTTGCTACATTGCTACAAACTACATGAATACGCACACGCACACGCACACACACACACACACACACACACACACACACACACACACACACACGCGCGCACGCCGGCACGCACACGCGCTTGCACACACACATACGCGCGCGCGCGCGCGCGAACGCACACACACGGAAGTACGTAAATCAGAGTTAGGTCAGACCCCGCTACGGCTCAAACATTGCATTAAAGGCCCGGACAAACGTGGTATCGTGATGTATGTCCGGGGCCTTCAACCAACGCCCGCGTCAGACAAAGCACATTCACGACCCACGTCTGGCTAATATGCATTACACACGGTACATGAAATACAACTACATAATAAACACGGGGGTTCTTTCTCCGGGTACTCCGGTTCTTCCACCCCCCCCCCCCCCCCCCCACACACACACACACACACACACACACTTTGGTATCGGTTTCAGGCCACTTTACAAATTTCAAATATAAGCGATCAAAAATCTTTGTAACTTCAGTAGCTGAACTGGGGCCCTTCGTCTGTCTTGTACTGTGTTTGTCTTAAATGGCGTAAATCCGTGTCTGTTACGTGGGTGTGCGTGTTGGGTTTCAGTTCGCGGCGCTTTGAGTCGATTCGCCCAAAAATTGAGAAAAAGCGCCTAAAAAATAACGGTATTATTATTATTTATTATTATATTATTTATTATTATTATTATTATTATTATTATTATTATTATTATTATTATTATTATTATTATTACTATTATTATTATTATTTATTATTTACATACATATACATTGCACACTGTTAAGACTATATCTGGTACATTGAACGCAAAAACTGTAAGCATAAACGTCAAGCCATAGACGTTTTACTTCCTCCTGACTAACCAAACACACACATGCATGCACGCAACAACACACACACATACATACACACACACACACACGCGCGCGTGCGCGAGCGCGCGCACACACACACATGCACGCACACACCAGCATAAACAAATATGCACAAAACACACTGTTCCGCACACACGCGCCCACACACTTACATGTTTGATAACAGTCATTATTCAGAACGCAGCAGTCGCGTGCGCTTTGTTTGGCGGCTCAATTAAGTGCCGGAATAGTCTTGCCTTGAAGGTGGACAATGAAGATGCCTCGGTAATATTGGCCGGAAACGAGTTCGAAAGTTTGGCCACTGAGTAAGACAGACTAGTTTTGAATTATCAAGTCGTGGCCTAGGTACTGACAGTTTGTTCCTTGATGTCTTGTATGGTGTGTTATCATACTTAAACAAATCCGAGACGTACCGCGGGATTTTGGATATGCGGACTTTAAACATTAACACGCCCTTATTGAACAGAAAGAGGTTACGTAACGGAAGCATGTCAAGGGCCCTGAGTCGCTCGTCAGTGCTGTCTCTGCTATTAGGAAGGATTAGCTTGGCTGCCCTCCGGTGGAGGGAATTAAGCCTCTTTAAGCACGCATCACTATCCGTCCCAGAATGAAGATGCGTAGTCAATGTGGGACTGGATGTGAGCGCTGAAGAAGATTTTTCTAGTTGGTGAATTCGTAAAGTAAATAAGTTTTGAAAGGAGAAATAGATTTCTGGACACAATTTTGCACACACTGTTTACATGCGCATGCCATGTCAATTGATCGTCTATAATGACGCCTAACAGCCGGCGCTCCTTAACTTGTTTAATCGGCTCACAGTTAAGGGAAAGGCTAAGTGGCGGTAGGTTTAGGTGGTGCGATATGTAGCATCAAGGACACTGTCCCCCGCACAAGAGAGAGATAGCGGAGAGAGAGAGAGAGAGAGAGAGAGAGAGAGAGAGAGAGAGAGAGAGAGAGAGAGAGAGAGAGAGAGAGAGAGAGAGAGATGATGATGATGATGATGATGATGAAACTTTATTTATCAAGGGTAAAAAGTTAAGTTTTGACAGAAACAAATCGTCATTTTACAAACTTGCCGTTGCTAACATCTACAACATAAAATAGGTTAAAAAAAATTAAAACAAAATAATAAAGACATTTTATTTACACACATTATTTCATCCAACAATAATTTTTTTTAATAGAAACAAAATAATAATAATAACATATTAAAAAGTTATATATATAGAATAATAGTAACACTCAACATTCATCTTATACCACACACACACACACGCGCGCGCACACACACACACGCACACGCACACACACACGCGCGCACACACACACACACACACACACACACACACACACACACACATACACACACAAACACCATACATAAATGCATGTGGTACATGAAAGTATCAGGGTTTGTTTAAATAAATGCCCAGTGATGTATGTTTGGCTCATCAGGTAATCGAAATGTTTCGTTTTAAAGATTCCAAGCGAGGCTATAGTCTTCAAATGTGCAGGAATAGTGTTCCATACAAACAGTCCAGAATAATGATAAACTTGTTTTAAAGAGGTCAATTCTAGGCAGAGGCAGGGATAATGTATTGTTCCTTGAGGTCCCGGCGTTCGCGTTCTTGCTGTGACATAAATTTGGTGGTTAGATACTGCGGTGTCATGTTATTTAATATCTTGTGCATGAGGATTCCTTTGTTAAAACTAGGTTGTTGACGCAGGCCGAGAATGTTTAGATGTCTAAATTTGTCAGTGGTAGGAATGGGCCGCGTATCTATCATTTTCACAGCTCTTTTATATATAGAGTTTAACCTGTTCTTGTAAACATCACTGCAACCGTCCCACTGTGGAGACATAATCAACTTGAGACTTGATATGGGCATGAAAAAAAAAAACCAGTTTATGAGTATGTGTATCCGTTACTTGTCTAAGCTGGGACAACAGGAAAGTGTTTTTAGCAATGCTTTTACAGACTGTATTTTATATGCATGCGTCTCCCAACATAGTTGTTCGTCAACGTGTATTTCCAAGAATTTACTCTCTGTGAATTGTTCTATCGGTTTACCGTTCAGTTGTAAATGTAACGGCTGTGGTCGGCGTTGGTGTTTTTGTCGTGTAGTGATTAAAATACTCTTTGTTTTTCCTGGATGAAGAACCATATGATTCACTCTGCACCAGTCGGAAACCTCGCTGAGACTACTTTGTAAGCTAAGGTTAATGTCAGCTGGTTTTTTTTTTAACCCGAAACATGGAGGCTCGTATCGTTCGCAAACAGGTTGCAGTTGGCATCAGTGTTAGTAATATGCAAAGGCAAATCATTAATGAACATTATAAATAGAAGAGGTCCCAAGATCGACCCCTGGGGGACACCGTAGTTAACTTGTCTTTGTTTAGAGTATTTTCCATGGGTATGTACCTTTTGTTTTCTGTCTTTTAGGTATGATCTAAAGAATGCTATGGCGGTGCTGCTAGCTTCTTTAAGAGAGAGAGAGAGAGAGAGAGAGAGAGAGAGAGAGAGAGAGAGAGAGAGAGAGAGAGAGAGAGAGATGGGGGTGGGTGGTGGTGGGGGAGTGATATTTGATTAGCAGCGACGGTAATTGACATGTCGAAGTGTAATAACTTGTACAAAACCCATTACCGTTCAAGAAACGAACGTGTAATGGGGTGAAAGAGACGCTGTGACAACAGGAAAAGGTTAGTCTGACATGTCGAAGTTTCTTAACCCACGCCCTTTCAAGAGAGGATCATGTTAATCATTTATTACACAAGATAATACAGCTGTGCTGCGGAAAAAAAGAAAGGCCAGTCTGACCTCAGGGGAAATAACTCTTTTCGCACATCAACCCAGCCAATGCCACAAATTCTTCGGCTCGTGACTGCAAACGTGCAGCTGATGAATCTATTTTGAAAGAGCAGGTAGGCGGCCTATTTGAGCCTGAGAATGCGGGATTTAGTAGAGAGTGGTTACTTTCTGAGGAAAAAAACGTGATACCGCTAATGCTCCCACCCAGTTAACAAAAGCCCCTCTGGCCAGCGTGCCTGCCATGGTTGGCCCGCGCTCAACGTGCTCAGGCCAACGCCAACAGCTACGCTGGCCAGAGGGACTTTTGCTCAATGGGCTTGTGTGACCGAGCGATGCACGTGATACTGGGTGCTCGTTCTTCGTTATGGTACAGTTTTTTGTCTGATTGGCATATACGATGTATATTACTGATTAGTTGATTCCTTTGGTCGAAATTTTATTGATCAGTTTATTTTTGCGTTTTTGTTTGGTTTTGGGTGGGGTTTTTGTTTTTTTTGGTGGTCATCAGCTAAGAAAATACACTGATGAATACATTGATTAGTGTTCTCTACACACAGCAGGCTGATTTATGGAAGCGCTGCCTCCTGGACTGAGGTCACTGAACTGCACGCAGGTTTTCTGTTATTGTCAGTGAACCCCTTCCCCATCCCCGACCCCAATAACTGTATACTTACTTGTTTATTCTGCGGCAGCCAGGCGTTAGCGCGTTAATCTATTTTTATCTCGGTGTCTCTCGCACAGAATACGTTGAGCGGAGTCATTGTCAAATTATTGGATATTAAGTCGGCGTGTGCGGAACTGGATTCCCCCGCGTCTAAATGGCGTTTCATAACCATCTATTGCAGAAGTAGGATATATATTATGTTGTATTTTATATATAGCCTACAAATATTTTTCAGTTTGCATAAGATGGGGATTAAGACTTCTGAAAAATGTGACTTTTGTGATGATAAAGATTACATAGAACATTTCTTTTGGTCATGTAATAAAATTCGAAAACTCTGGGAAAGTGGGACAGAACACATTCAAAAACTAACTTCTTTTGCTCTTCAGTCAACTGCAAAAGATGTGTTATTTGGCTTTGATGTGGGTAACGTGCAGAATAGTGACGTGAAAGTTATCAACCATATTATAATTGTCGCCAAAATGTGTGTTGGTAAATACAGATACGAAAAGAAGCTAGATATAGTATGCATGTTCGAGCAGGACTTGCTCTTCGGAAAATTACACATGTTTAATACAATGAGTGGAGCATGTTACAAAAATGTAACCTGTAAAGAAAAGCGGGTGCTTGGCATTAATCGCATCGCTTAACTCATTCAGCCCCGACACACCACAGCAAGACACGGATCGAGCATGATAGTTCAAGGGTGATGCAGGGATAGCTTGGCGCCCACAGCCGCCAAGCTATTCTGGCACCACCCTTGAACTATTATGCTCGATCTGTCTCTAGAATTGTAATACAGTCCTTCAGAGGGCAACTGCAAAATTTGGGGATTTTGGTCCTGGGGTAGAGTGTGTTCAGAAAACCTAGGACAAAACAATAGTAATGATGTGTCTTGGTTTTTCTCAACTTATTCAGCCCTGAAACATTTTAATAAGATATGGAGCGACTATAATAGTACCTTAGCACTTTTTGGCCCCAAGCTATACTGGTACCGCCCTCGAACTACAATGGTCAAACTATCTCATGAACCTTAACGTAGTACTGTATTTTGAGGACACGTTTCAAATTTCTTGGGACTCCAGGCGTTAAGCATGTTTCTTTCCCTGTCTAGACCAAAAGGGTGACTGTAAGTGTAATGCAAAGACAATTATAAGGGACAAAGGCAAAGGCACATTTATAAGGGACAATTACAAGCAAATTATTACATTTTCGGTTTTGTAATTCCATTTTGAAATATTCAAGTATACAATGTTATACTTATTTTTTCTTTGAGGAAATTGTTCATTGATAATTTAGAATAAGAATGATTTATTATCCAGAAAAAAACAATGTACATTCTACAGAACTGGCAGTCACTCTCTTATGGTCTGAAAATCTGTTCGTTTGTCAGTCTGGCGCTGACAAGAGGGATGTGTTAATGGCGCCGATTTGTCAGACTGCTCCTACATAATTAACCAACAATACTATTCCAATAGCATTGGCAAAGTTTGTGCGGGGGTGAACTCCACCCCAGAGACTAACTGCGTTGGCAGTAGTTTTGGTCTATACATGCATGTCTAAAATTGCGTAGTGTTTGGACATACATGTGCATCCATGTGCAGAATGCCTGGAGCAGTTTATCTTCGCCGATGTCCAAGTGACTGTGATAGGTACTTTACGCGCACGTCAAGTTCTACAGTCTTTGCCAGTTTTGTTACGTCCATGTCTAAATGTTCTTCTCCATTTCGAAGTAGAGGTTACTCGTATCAGCGAATGTCAAACTAAGCCAACAAATAATCCTCTTGGCTTGACTTCGCGAACAAAGATTCTATAGGGGTTGCCCACGACGTCTACATGCATGCTCGTGGCTGCGGAGGCCAATTCGGGACAGGCAGGTTCGACCGCAGTGGCCAGGGTTCTGAGTTGCGGCATCTCTGTTTTTTTCTCCTGAGCCGCTTGTCCTTAAGGCTAGCTCTGCGAGAGTCCTCAAAAGAGACGGCTGCCTTGTAAATGGTGGAGCGCAAGGTGTCGCGGTCCGCAGCATGCGAAGACCACTGGCGTTGGTCGATTTGGCAGGCACTAAGTGACTTCTTGAGACAGTCTTTGTATCTCTTCTTTGGTGCCCCTCTGTCTCGGTGTCCAGTGGCGAGCTCGCCGAACAGGGTGATCTTGGGTAGACGATGATCCTCCATCCTGGAGACATGCCCCGCCCAGCGGAGCTGTGTCCGCAGCAGCAAAGCCTCGATGCTCACAGTTTCTGCCTGTTCAAGGACATCGACGTTGGTGACATAGTCACTCCAGTGAATGCCGAGGATGGTACGCAGGCAGCGCTGGTGGAAGCGTTCGAGGAGTCGTAGTTGGCTGCGGTAGAGGGCCCAGGACTCGGAACCATACAGCAGGGTGGTGAGGACGACAGCTCTGTACACGCTGATCTTGGTGCCTGTTTTCAGCTGTTGATTCTGCCACACCCGCTTGAATAGTCGCCCAAAAGCGCTGTTCGCTTTTGCCAGCCTGCTGTCCAGCTCTTTGTCCAGCTTGGCGTCTGACGTGATGGTGCAGCCAAGGTAGGTAAACTGGTGCACTGACTTCAGTTCAGGCTCGCCGATGGTGACGTGGGGAGGGCGATGCTCTTCCTTGGGTGCCGGCTGATGGAGGACCTCTGTCTTTTTCAGACTGACCTCGAGTCCAAGGAGCTGGGCAGCGTCTGTAAAGCAGAACGTGATGCGCTGCAGGGCTCTCTCTGTGTGTGCAACGAGGGCAGCGTCCTCAGCAAAGAGCAGCTCAAGAATCAGTCGGTCTAGGGTTTTGGTGTGGGCCTGCAGTCGTCTGAGATTAAACAGGCTGTCATCGAGACTATACCTGATGTACACTGTGTCGTCATCGTCGAGGTCCACTGTGGCCTGCTTCAACATCATGCTAAAAAAAAGATGGTGAAGAGGGTCGGTGCCAGCACGCAGCCCTGCTTCACACCGTTGAGAATGGGTTCAGAATGGTTCTGAGAGGTCATTGTTGTGTCTGACCTGGCCTTGCTGGACGATCATGCTGAGGAACTTTGGGGGACAGCCAAGTCGCTCCAAGATCTGCCAAATGCCTTGTCTGCTCACAGTGTCAAAAGCTTTTGTTAGGTCGACAAAAGTTACGTACAGCCCTTTGGACCTTGGAACAGTTATAGATGATAAGTTGTCCTTTAATGCAAACACCACCCTCATACACAAGAAATGTCAGTCACGCATCTACTGCCTTCAGCAACTCAGGAAGCTGAATGTGAACCCCTCTGTCCTTCAAACATTCTACTGCTCTTTCATCGAGTCTGTCATCACTTTCGGTTCTGTGTGCTGGTATGGAGGTCTGAGTGTGAAGAACAAGAACGTCCTGGCACGAATGGTAAACGTCTGCTGCAAGATGATTGGCAGTAAGCAAGTAAGTATGGAGTCACTGTATGAACAGCGTGTGGTGAGAAAGGGTAGGCGGATAGCTTCAGACAGATCCCATGTCCTTGCCCACCTCTATGAACTCCTTCCCTCTGGCCGCAGACTCTGCACGCACAGAGCTAGGACACTCAGACTACAGAACAGTTTCATCCCCAAATCTGTCACTCTAAGCAGTCTTTAGGTACATCCACGCATACCCAAACCTAACTCCTCCCCCACCCCCTTTACCTGTGCAATCAGTATTATGTATAATTGTGTCTAGGTGGGTGTGAATGTGTAAGTGCCGCTCAGTGCATAAAAGATGCTATGTGTGAGATGTGTAAGAGCTATATGTAAAGATTTTGTAGTGAATACTTAGTTCATTTAGAATTTGTTTTTGTCATGTTTGTAGCACTTGTTATAAATGTACCACAAATGAATTTCTCTCTTCGAGATAATAAAGTACTCTTATTATTATTCTTCTTTGTTCTGCTCGCGCACTTCTCCTGAAGCTGTCTCAGCACAAAAACCATGTCGGTGGTGCTCCTGTTGGCTCTGAAGCACACTGACCCTCTGGGAGGTGGTCTTCAGCGATGGCAGGTACCAGCCGATTCAGGAGCAGCCGTGCGAGAATTTTCCCGGCAATGGACAGTAGGGTAATTCCACGATAGTTGGAACAGGCAGACTTCTCTCCATTGTTCTTATACAGGGTGATGACGACTGCATCACGGAGATCCTTTGGTATTGTTCCTTTCTCCCAGCAGCAGAGAAAGAGGTCGTGGAGCTTGTTGTGCATTGCTGGGCCTCCATGTTTCCAGATCTGTGGCGGGATTCCGTCAATGCCTGCTGCTTTCGTTTCCTAAAGCCTGGGCGGTGGAGCTTTTTGATGGAGTGCAGTGTGCGCAGAACTGGTCCCACCCTTTAAACCCTTGGTTCGTCTGCCATGGTCTAGCAAACTGGAACGGTGGCATCGAGGTCTTCGGGTCGTAGGCTTTATATCATACTGTCCATACCGGAACACGTGTGGCTGGATTAATCCATCCTCTGAGATCTTCTGTCACATTACCCCCACGGTGCCCTAAGGCCAAAGCCCATACATTTTGGAGTTGCCCTCCTGAGCGGACTGAATTACAATTCAGGAGAAAGATAAACCATGCTAGTTCAAGGGTGGTGCCAGAATAGCTTTGGCGCCCACAGGCGCCAAGCTATTCTGGCACCACCCTTGAACTAGCATGCTCGATCCATATCTTGCTGTGGTGCGATGGGCTTAAATGAGTTAACACATTCAGCCGCAAGGTCGAATAGCGATATACAGCAGCAATGTTCTGAATACACCACAGCTTCAGTTCAACTTACATACCCTGCTTCCCTGCCACTGGACGCATATTTTGTTTGTGAAATCTTGGTTCGTTCAACGACCGAAAGCTACAACCATTCAAAAAATGTTACAAATTGGGCTCAGCAAGAGGCATAGATCCTCATGAGCCCCGCTACTGCGAAGGCTCATAATGATCTACGCCTCTTTCAGTTGGATCGTATACATTTTTTTCTCGGCAGTGAAGGGATGCTTCAGAGCAGTGTCTCCAGGCGCCAAGCTAATCAGGCATGATCCTTGAGCACTTGATGGTCGATCTTTCTCCCGTTTTAGCGTGTCACGGCTGAACAACTAACGACAGCGAAGCCATGGCAGAGAGCCAGCCAAACATCTCCAAGAGGCATAGATCCTCATGGGCCCTCCGTTTGGAGCGGTGTCTATGTTTGTGATACAAGTTGGATATCCGCCGTGATTTCGCACTCGTTCGTTGTTGGGGTCGTCCTGCGCAAACTTAACCTCTCTAATATTTCCTCAGAGACCCGCTGTAAATGTGAATGCTTTTGCAGAAGTTTGGGTGTGGGCATATGGGCATGTTTCGTTGTAATTGCGTGTAAATACCGAAGTCAACCACGCCAATTGTGATGCGTGCCTTAAATACCAGATTGTCGCTCTAAATATCATTTCAAAACAGATTTACCCGCCCCGCGCACCCCCACCCCCCCCCCCCCACCCCCCCACCCCGAACCCCACTCTTTTTTCAGAGAGAGAGAGAGACGTCAGATCGGCATAGACCGGAAACTGTGTCCAAATTTACCCATCACTGCCATTGAGGTGTCCTGATCAATCTTTGTTAGGTGTGATGAAACTCTATGCTCACGCATAGGGTTCACAAACAAGGTTTAGTAGGGTACAGTTTTGTTAACGGTTTGTTTTGTGACATATACTCCGTGAGGCACGTGGACCACGTAAGAGGATAAGGAAACGTTCTGCACGGGAGTTTTAGCGTGAGTTCAGGCGAACAGAGGTCTAAATAAGTTAGTACAGGGCTATACTGTCAGTGTGGACGGACGTGTGTGAGATACCTTAGACCGTATTCCAAGACTCTGAAACCTGAATTCAGGTATGTTTCTATATGTATTATTGATGGTTACTGCGTTAAAGATAATATGCATTATTAGGAGTTAATTCGGTTGTGTAGTGTTGACTGGTTTGGTTCTGTTATGTTGGTTTGGAATTCATTGAGGCAACCGGTGTTTTCTATGTAGTGCGTGGTTAAGTATAGTCTTTCCCAGCGCATGAAATAATGTATTGCGAGAGTGTCAGGTTATAGTCTATTCCAAGGTAGTGACAGAGTTAGGGGGCGTTACGAAGGTAGTTTGGGTTATGAAGCACGTGTGTGTGTGTATGAACGTGTGAGTTATTTGTATCAGCCAGGTTACGTAATGTATCTCAAATTATCCAATATGTGTATGTTTAGCAAGTGTTATGATTTAGGACTTTATTATTTATTCAGAGTGCTTGTCGTGGAGTGGAGCGATGTGACGCCGAGACGTCAATCAACAGAGGCTACCGCCGAGGGACCTACAGGGGGGACATTTCTTCTTCACTCAGGGAGTGGGCGACCGGTGCCGAGACACCCGGGTTACAGCAAGGACTGCGCTACAATGCGAGTTACGAGGATGTCCACGGTACGAGAAACGGAACGACTCGAGAGCGTACGACGAAGGACTTGCACGCCTAGACGTTAAAGGACAGAACGTAACCAGACAAGAACACCAAATAGATTGGATTTTGAGAGACAAATACCTAGCCTGGAATTTACATGGTGCGTGTGTATGAAGTGTTGATGTGTTTATAGTGAGAAGGGGTGTTGTACATAATTTAGGTAGCGTTTTCATCGTTTATCTGTTATAAATATCTACGTAGGAAAGAAAGCTAGTGTGTTGAGTTTTACCGCGTGAATGCGCCCGTCTGAGTCAATGGCGGTGTATGCGTCTGTTGTGCGAGAGTCTATACGTGCGACTGGGGGCGAGTCTGCGTGCGTTACATTAGGCAGTTCGCTGCAAAAGAAATAAAACACAAGTCGCCAAGGGTGCACATGGCCTCTCGCTTGTTTTACCAGTTTATTTCTTCGTGTTTCGATTTATTGTGTTCTCTTACTCTTTGCTGTTAATGTTTATTTTCTAACAGGACAGTTTGTAAGAGGCGTTTCGGCTAAAACTTTATCCTGTAAATAAAACGTTTTATCAGCTGCATCACTTGCTGGGCGTTATTTTTTATCCATGTTCTTGGAAATGTGTTGTTGAACAGCGTTCTTCGGCGTTACATCTGTCACGATTTCTTTTTCTTTTATTTAATTAACAAAAAATTCGCGTAATCTGGCAGGGAAACAGCAAGGCTGTCATGGTGCATCGGCCTCTCAAGGTAGACAATATGAAAGTGTAAGATCTGTAGGCTGCAGCACACCCGCTGATTACAAGCTGAGGCCGGTGCGAGCATGACAGTGCTTCATTGCGAACTCTTCCCTCCGGACAGGCCCATTTCTGGAATGAGGACATCCGTTCACTGGTGAGTCTTATCCTTCTGCAAGAGGCACAGATCCACATGAGCCCCCGCGTGCGGGGGCTCATGAGGGTCTAAGCCTCTTGCTGGACTAATTTTCTTCAGTGGAAGAGTTGATGGACTGTTCAGTCAACAAAGGACCTGGATCGCAGCTCGATGCCCATGCACGGATAATGAAGGGCTGGCGAGGTGAATGGCATGTGTCTGCAGAAGTTCGGTCAGCAACTTCTCTCTAGAGACATACTAAAATCGCCCGGCGTTAGTGCGCTATTGGGGTTAACCGTTTTGCTGCCATTGCATGCAGATTGCCTTCCTGAAATCTTTGTAAATTTAAAGCCAAAGGCACTCATCCAGGATACGTCGATACAATGTGGTGTCAGCAAGAGGCATAGATCCTCACGAGCCTCCGCAACTGCGTTTGGTGTTGTTTCCGTTTTTCAGCTGTAAAGTAGTTAACATTGTACACGTAATCTGAGTAGTCGCTGTCTCAGGGCGGTATTATTGTCCAGGGGCTTCTGCCCGTCCGGCTAGAATCTGTCTGGGCGATGTGAATGGGTTCGGGCGGAATTTGTCTGGGTAGGATGGTAGCCTGCGGGATCTATACCTCTTGCGGCTGGGTGATGTTCAGTTTTCAGCCGTAAAGGGGTTAAATTGTACACGTAACAGTAGTCGCTGTCTCACGGCGGTATTGTCCAAGTGGCTTCTGCCTGTCCGGCTAGAATCTGTCCGGGCGGTGTGAAATGGTCCGGGTGGAATTCGCCTGGGTAGTGTGTGCGGAGTTCGCACTTGCAGTATTGGTTCGTGTAGTATTACTCCGGGTATCTGTGGGTCTAGCTGGCATTCAAACAAGTGGCAGAAGTCCAGAAGACGACATTTGTGGGTGGCTTTACTCTGGGTGGCATTAGTTCGCGTGGAATTCGTCTATCGTGATTCCGCCAGGGTGGATAGAATGGTTAGGCGTCAATGCAGACGAAACCACGCCGCGATCAAGTTCAACGGCTGAGTTTGTGTGACATTCGTTCCACTGATAAATTGTGCTGCTGGTAGCATTTGACCTGGTGGTATTTGTCTGATGGCAGATTTGTTCTATAAAAAAAAAATATCTGTCTCTTAGTCTGGCTGACATCTTTCCGGTGGAATGAGTTTAGGTAAACATTGCATGTGTAGTACAATTTTACTCCATTATGCATTTGAAGCAAACTCCAAAAAGGGGACTGATGTAGTATTATTCGCCTGAGTATGAGTGGGTTCTGGAACCCCTGTGACCACCCCCATCCCCGCCCCACCCCACCTCCCTCCAGATGCGCTCCTACAAACTTTCTGCCATCGTCCCTCCTCTCTTAGACATTATATTTTAAATGGTACCCACGGCATAGGTTAACTATTTTTTAAAAATCCAAGTAAATCCGACCCTTTGTGATGACAATACAAAACCATTTGTCCCTCTGGAGACATGAGCGAGGGTTTTCACGCAAACTGCCGCCTGACGAAATGCAATTTCTGCAATTTCCTGAATGCCGGGCGGATGAGGAAATCCCCCATGACGGCGGATTAAGTCATGTGAGATGATTTGCCCGGACCCTGTTTGATGAGGCCTTAATTTCCCGCTTTTTTCTACGTGACTGGCTTTCACCTACCGCTCACATTGCACGTGAACAAGGGCCGATGATGTAGATATTGTCCCAGTGAGCAAAAGGTCATCGGGCCGACGTCGCCCGCTAGTCCACCCGCGCGGGTTGACTAGCGAGCGGCGTCGGCCGATGGTCTCTTGCTCTCTGGGGTGGAGCCGCTGAAAGAAAGCATTAAACTAATTGTATGATAATGAGGCACCCAGATAAGTGTATCATCTTGTGTGATGAAAGATAATAAAAGTCGAAGGCCGCGCGCAGCCCAACGGTCGTTCCTGATTGGTTTTCTTCGTGGTAAACAATAAATTACGGGAAGAAAATCGACCCCCAAGGCCACAGCTCAGGGGTGTAGTGGCTGATTAGTGTAAATTCTGCACAGACCGGGACAGGTCGTAGGTAACATCTGATGACTGAGACACAAAAAGTGTTCTGGTCGGTTTGCAGGAAAGTGTCCTTAGTTCGTTTCAGTGACATGGTCTAGCGTCACCGTCAACCGCACCACTTCACTTCTCGGCAAAACATTTTCCCGTCAAAAAAAATAAAAAGTAAAAAATAAAGATAAGTTGCAAATTGTGTACTTGATAGTATGTCTATTTTGAAAGAGGGTTAAAAGGGACAGTTACAGCACAATTATTTACCAATACTTCGGATTAAAACGCGAAGTATTAATAAACTGCATTGTAAGTGTCCCTTATAAGCATGTTTCTTTCTTCCAGCGTTGGGATGTTCTTGGCAAAGCATGTAGGCCAAAAATGTGATTGCCAAGTGCGTAAAATGCCAAAATAAATCTCAACAAAGTAAGAAACGCGCTTATAAAGGACAATTACAACACAAATTATTAATATTTTTATCACGGACATGCAGACAAGAACACAATGCACCACAAATCTTCCTTAGCGAGATGAATAACTGTTAACCCCTTCACTGTTAAACAGCACCCATCTACAAGAGGCATAGATCCTCATGAGCCCCCGCAGTTGTGGGAGCTCATGAGGGTCTATGCTTCTTGCTGACACCACTTTGTATCCTCGGTCTTCGGACAGATGGAAGTTTTTAGTCATTCAGCCCGACGCACGTATTTCCCAAAGTTTGGAGGCGTCATCTAACGACTATGCACCTTTTGCAGGAGATGAATCGACCATGATATTTCAAGGGCAGTGCCAGATTAGCTTGGCGCCGACAGGCGCTACGCTTATCTGGCACTACCCTTGAATTATCATAGTCGACCCATCTCCTGCACTATGGTGCGTCAGGGCTGCATGGGATAACACAAATTTCAGAAACACAATCTGCGTCCTGTGGCATGGAAGAGATTAAGCACCTTCTTATGTCGGAAGTTTGGTCACTTAAAGGTACCAGTCCGAGGAATTTTAAGTGCACCGCGGTTTGTCTAAGGTACGAACGGTCCCTCACCCTCAGAAACACCGGAGCACGTGCCAGCAAACATGGTTGGTGTAGTCAGTAGAGCAAACCATTGCAAAAGGGCTTTTTGTTTTGTTTGTTTGTTTTTGCGTATGCCCAATAATTGAACCCGGGGTCTGATTCAAGGTCGCGTCCGCTTTTTTCAAATGTTCTCGAAAGGTTGTATACACACAGCTCTGAGATGGTATATACGAGACTCATGCATGAACTAAGCTGTTATCAGCGTCGTCTGTTGGAAGGTTTCAGAATGGTTTTGGGACGCAGAAATTTTGGGGATAGAATAGTTAACACGTTTTAGACGCGCGGCATCGGGAAACGTGGTTGTAACTACGCGTGTCCGACACGGCACGTCTGAAATGACTTAAAGGGGAACAACTTAACTTTTTGAAGGCTTCAGTTCGCAAAAAAGTTTTTACTGGGCTTCAGTATACATACCCACTTAGACAGTGACCACCCTATTGTCCCACCAAATGATTTCTTTCGTCCGTTCAAAACGAAAAGAGGCCCACCGGAATCTTGTGACTGGATACCGTCAAAAGATTGCTTCTGATAGGCGATGGTAGCTGACGTCATAACTATTCTATCCGACCTAGGTCATCTGCATAATTATAACGAACCAGAGACAAGATGGCGGATGAACCAGCGAAGAAAAGAAAGTATCATCGACTCGCGCCGACAATGACAGACTCGGAATTGAAGAGAATAAAGAGGAAGAGAGACAAGATACCCCTAAGTAGAACTGACATCAGACAAGGGAATATGGACATGTGGCAACGTGTCCGTTTCCTGCTGAATCAGTGAGTAATCTACGCCGGGTCTTTGTCGATCTTCCTCAACTATAGTTCCGCGAGCGCTAATGATTTTCAGAATTCATGATCTTCAGTAGAATTTATCTGCTACTGATTTCGCAAGATTTTAAACCTGTTTTATCATATAGGTACGAGCTAGTTATCACATTTTATGCTGCAAAGACTGATCTGAAAAGTACGGTGTGTGTCAAAGTTGTACGGCATCGCTGGTCGTAACATGTTTTTGTCCGTGTGCCGCGGGCTCGCATTCACTCGATTCAGAGAGATAGTGTTTCTGCTGCGATGGTGCATTTGTCGTTTCCAATGATGCTTTCAGTTACGTAGACTTCGATGTGTGAGATGATGTGAAATTGACTGCAGTGCAGAAAGTGGGTATAAATACCAATGTTCTGTTTCAATGATAAAATGCGTTGCGTGTTTTTGAGGGGTAAAGGATCAAAGGTCAAACTAGGCACCGTGGACGCAGGCTCGCCGGCTTTGCGAGTCAAATAAGCCACGCCCTCGGTCGGTGCACGACTACGCAGCAAGTACGTTACTAGTAAATACTAGCTCGAGTGGAACCCGCGGAATTGTGATTTTGACAGCATAGCGAGTGTGGAAGGTTTATTCTACTTTCTCGTGAAAAATTACGTCAAAGGGATGGCGGAAAACATCAGTACACGTGTACACTGACACGCACGGTGTGTACACTACCACACCGATGACCTCGTGACCTGCAGTATTGCGATACACTGCCGATAGGCGGCCGGGTTTTGCCTTGTGACGTAGGCTCATAAATATGCATATTAATTCAAAACAAGGCCGATGCAGACGATAAATCCGCGACTCGGGTACAAAAATAATACACCCTCCAAACGATAAATTTTTACATTTGGCATTGCACTTACACCATAAAGCTCTAAGATGGTACACAAAGGACCCATACACATACTGTCAGCAGCAGGGCCGGATCCAGGTACTACAGCACTCCCCCCCCCCCCCCCACCCCCTTGGATTAAAATATATATATATATATATATATATATATATATATATATATATATATATATATATATATATATATATATATATATATATATATATATATATATATATATATATATATATAATTTACTACCAGGCCACAACATGGTCCGAGAAGGAGGGAGGGTGGTTTAATGTTATTGCAGCACCACCACCACCACCCCTCCCCCTCCCCCGGTTTTAGGTATCTTCGGACCCTGGAAGCACACCCCCCACCCCCCGCCTTTCCCCTCGCTTTTCGATTTTTTTCGGACTCAGGAAGCACGCGCCTCTTCTCCGTCAACCCCCCCCCCCCTCCCCCCCTCCCCCCCCCCTTCCCCCCCCCTCCCCCCCCCCCCCCCCCACCATTTGATTTTTTCGGACCCTGGAAGCATGCGCCATTAGCTCCTAAACAGTTTTTATATCGTCGTTCAGCACGCCCCCTTAAAAACCGATTGATCCGGCGCTGAGCAGTATCTGTTGCAGACAGTTTTATGTGTTAAGATGCTTGATCCTGGGGAAAATAACTTTAACACATTGAGGCCTACAGTAAAACTCAGTTGGTGTTGACCTCAGAGATAGAGAAAGTGGGATCACCAAACCAGCCTCAAAATTTTTCCAGCATCCATGCCTAGATCAAAGCTATTTTAATCATCGCCACACATAACTAAAACAAAACCCTGTCTCAACTCGAACTACACATGCATTTTGAGAGATTATGAGATCTGAAAACCATCTACAAAATTATCACTGAGTCGATGCCTAAAACAAAGCTATTTTAATCATCAACATTCGTATCTCACACAAAACCCTTCCTCAACCTAACACCACAGTATATTTTGAGAGATCGACAGAGCTGATTTCTGAGGAATGCTATTTTCTCACAGACAGCATTTCTCGGGAACCAACTGGCTAACAGCCAGCAGAGTGAGCTTGTCACAGCATAGGTGAATCAGCACAGCAGAATATTTTCATTGCTTTGCAGCTAGCGCTGCTTGCGGTGTTGACCCACTTTTCTTATTCATCACAGTACAGGCGAGTTCGTCACAGCAGAGGCAAATCGGTCACAGAAGAAAAGTTTTGTCACAGCAAAACATTTTGGTCACAGTTGTTTACATGTGACAGTTTTGAAGCTGGAAAGAGTTGCTGCCCTTGCTAGCATGAAACCAGGAAGAGATTGTTCCCTTGCTAGCATGACACAGCTGGTAGGGTTCTATTATCTTTGGATACCCTCACACTGCAGAATTTATTGGAATTAAATTTGTGACAGACAAGCAAATGAGGGAGCTCTAAATAGAGAAAACTCAGCAGTTTGTAATAATCTGCAATTATCTCTACAAAATAGTTCCTGGCAAACCATCGGTTTACTAGTATGAGCCTGCTCCTCAGAGGGCATTTGTCAAAGAAGAATTACAGATTGTTCCAACAGATACAGTTACTCATTTCATCAACTAATTCATCAATCAGTTCATCACAAATGTCTTCAGATAACTTAAGTTTGTAGTGGCCAGGCAATAAACCTTTTCCTTAATGTGAAATACATGTTTTGTGTCACCAACGGCAAGTGACTTCTTATGTGTAGGCATTAGTTCTCCATCTAAAACTTGCTTATGGTGTTCATGACGGATATCTTTATTTTTCATTGCTGTTTTTTAAATACATTTTGCTTTAGACTGACTGCCTTTCTGGTGCAGTATGGAATAATTTTTTACCTCAGTCCAACGTACTCAAGTATTGGCACATCATTCAGTTCGTCTTTAAACTTCCCAGGCACTTTCTTGTTCTGTAAAGCAGGGGATCCTTAGAATAATCCGATGTGTCATAGAACTCTAGCTCTTTTTTCATGTCAATAAAAGTCTTCAGTAGGCATGTCTATGTTCATAGAGTCTGTATCAGTGTATAACAGCCAACAGTCAGGATACTTCAGTTTACAATAATCATAGTAGAATTCAAGCATCAACAGCTTTGACAGTTCAAGTATTGCCATACCAATGAATACTGGCTTGTTGAGATCAACAAACATATTTTGGAGTGTCACTGCACACAGTGACTGATGAAACTCTTTACTTTATACCCTGTGTATTGTGGCTTGTCTGTAAGTTTAATTGCACCAGATTCAGTTGTGACTAATCTCACATCTTTGTGGTGATGAGGATTTTCCATTGTCTTGCCGAAACAGGCATTGTTCATAAGCTTAAAGAAGTCTTTGTCAAATGCAGTGTTACCTTCCCTTGCACGAAGATGGGTGTTTTTCATTATGTAGTCTTTCACAAAAACATACTGATCAAATTCAATGCCTCTGTGAACTTTCTAAAGTATTAACCCATGCCTGATGTAAAATTGCAGTAGGCGATAGTGACAAACGTAATTAAATTTATCATTTAAATTTGGCACAAGTTTTATGTTTTCCTTTTTTCCTGTCAAAGACATTTTTTCAACTGCTAATGGATAATCATTGTGGTAATCATGTAGGTGGTGTTGGTATTCCAGGTCAACTTTAAAGATCCAACCTTTCTCATGATTTTGATCATGAGTCATAATACGGTTTGTTAACCCTTTGAACCCGGCAAACCACTGTAGCGGTTGGCGGCCTCGTATACCGTTGAACCCGACAAACCGCTACAGCGGTGTCAGGTGTTTCATATTGCGCGCCCAGTGACGCGCGAGCCTCGCTGCGCATGTGGTGACCTCGCCCTTCGCACTGACACATCCCGTTTACACTCAGTACGGCCTGACAGTAGTACGCACGTTCGTCTGTGCTATGCGGTCAGCTTTGCGGCGCTAGCGTGGGAATTACGGTCGGAATGGCGAGTGGATGTCTAGATAATCGGAGTGATACAATTTTGTGTTTGGAGACATGGTTTCAATAGCAAATAGTTTTGATGTTTTGGGACATGTGTGCCTACCTACCACCGCGTTGCAGCATAACCACGTGTTGGCAGTGTCAGCTGGAGCAATCGCCATTTGAGGCACTGACAATGGCAATGACTTACAGCTTGATTCTAATGCTGAATTCGGAGGTTCTAATTGGTATTCCGTTTTTTTTATGCCACACCTTGGTGCACCTGTAGGTAACTCTGTGGACACCAATGACACACATTGGTCACGTGTAGTACATGTATAGTCTTTACAACACTGGTACTTCCATCCGATCGTGTACGAGACACAACACAGACACACTGGTCATCTTTCGATGCCGCTTATTACATGTTGTCAGTCTAGACCGTGGATATACCTTATCAGTGGCAGGTGTAAACATTGATATCCGGTGACAAGGTAGGGGTCTTACGTTGTATCAGCATGCTGGAAATGCATGGACACTTATGTGTCACACTAACAGACACCCTATTTAGTGATGCATGTTAAGTACCAGCGACCTGTCATTCACGAAAGACTTTTTTTTCAAGTTTATTGTCACCTGTCACTATTTTTGTCACCAGGCATTACGACACACGTGACACAGTGTGGTCAAATGCATAAAACAGTAGTCCATCCAATGGCAAATCTGTACATATATACCTTTATGGGGATATCTGTTGTAAAGTATTATTTACAAATATTTTACAGTGCACACCCATTTTCTCAAATTTCTCAAATAAAGTCAGGGCTGAAGGGTATATAGACTTCTTATTTACTCAGGGTTCAAAGGGTTAAGTCTGTTAAATCACACTGTGACAAATCATGCAGCTGAATGTTTTTCAAGGGCAATAACTCAGTCATTGCAAATCTGTAAAGGTTATTAGCATCAAGGTACGTTATATAATTAGATGACCTTGAGGGGTCCTGGTCATCAAGATATTTATTGTTTGCTTTGGCATAATTGTTTGATGCTATACTTATGGCCACATTCCACAATGTTAACCATCATGTGATCAGAGAGCAGGTCCATCTGTATTTTAAAAATCCATCCCATGTCATGCCAGGACTAGTTATGTACCTAGCAGGGTCAAGACTGTAGTGCAACAAACCCTTTTCATGGTAACTTTCAAATATGTCTGCTAGCAAGCAAATGTCAGCTTTTAAGTACTGGTCATGGTAGTCACCAATCGTTTGACACCCTAATTTATCCCAAGCATCGAGACCATGCGGGTATTCAGAGTAAGAAATTCCTTTACCATTTAGTGTAGAATATTTTAAAAATTGGAGGCAGAGACGTTTTTTTGTAGGCAGAGACGTTTCCTCAAATACAACCCATTCATTAATGTACTCATAGGGATAGACTCCTTTCTTGATTAACTCTGGCTCAAAGTATTTACTTGTTATTGGAAATGATGTCCGTCCTTCTGCCAGACTACCAAGTCCTGAAGACAAATGTTGCATGGAGTCACAAAACACCAGTTTGTTGTCTAACTTAAAAGTCAAGTACTTCTCATTTGTCTGAGCAATACACTTAATGTTCTTGTAAAACTCATCTACAGCCTGCATGCCAATGTGTGAATCATATCCTTTGAGATTGTGCCAAAAGATAGGCAACTTATATTTTTGGGATCTATTTTTAGTTTTAAGTTATATGCACCATGTGCAGCACCTCTGGAACACCCAGTTCTGTGTCATGGTCACATACTTTATCACCCCCCAGGTGTTGTACACAAATCCAACATACCTTCGCTGTAAAAAACTAGACCGAAAGGTTTGACTGCCAGTGCTTGTAATTTAGAAGAAACTACCAAGTGAGTTGGAAAAAGCACTGTCAAGGGAGAGAAGTGTGCATGATAGACCAATGATCATAGATCTACTTTGGTCCAAGCACACACAAACAAAAAAAAGATAGGAAAGAGGGGGTGCGCTAAGTAAGTGACTGGAAGCAATGCATATGGAACCCCCCCCCCCCCCCCAAGGGAGGCGTATCACATATCCCAATGTTCACAGCCCCTTTGGTGCATGGAAATTTAAATCTAGGTCCCCCAAGTGGGGGTCCAGATATTTAGCCGGTGTGGACAGCCTGTTTCGGTCTTGGCGACCTCTTCAGCACACCATCGGCAATACTGGAGGAAGAGAAGGAATTTCTGCCTACCTGCAAAGACCACATTTTACTGTGGTTTCTGCAGGGGCATACATTCCATGCCTCCCCCTAGAGGAGGTGGAGGCATATCACTTACTTCCAGTCACTTACTTAGCGCACCCCCTCTTTCCTATCTTTTTTAAAATCTTTTTGTGTGTGTGTGTGTGTGCTTGGACCAAAGTAGATCTATGATCATTGGTCTATCATGCACACTTCTCTCCCTTGACAGTGCTTTTTCCAACTCACTTGGTAGTTTCTTCTAAATTACAAGCACTGGCAGTCAACCCTTTTGGTCAAGTTTTTACTACAATTTCGACTGCAACCCCTTCCCCTTTTTTGGTAGGTTCTCTCTTAGGGTGCATGGAAATTTGGCTCTATGTGGAGGCATGGAATGTATGCCCCTGCAGAAACCACAGTAAAATGTGGTCTTCTTTGCAGGTAGGCAGAAATTCCTTCTCTTCCTCCAGTATTGCCGATGGTGTGCTGAAGAGGTCGCCAAAACTGAAACAGCTGTCCACACCGGCTAAATATCTGGACCCCCACTTGGGGGACCTAGATTTAAATTTCCATGCACCAAAGGGGCTGTGAACAGTGGGATATGTGATACGCCAGGGGGGGGGGGGCTTCCATATGCATTGCTTCCAGTCACTTACTTAGCGCACCCCCTCTTTCCTATTTTTTTTCTTTTTGTGTGTGTGCTTGGACCAAAGTAGATCTATGATCATTGGTCTATCATGCACACTTCTCTCCCTTGACAGTGCTTTTTCCAACTCACTTGGTAGTTTCTTCTAAATTACAAGCACTGGCAGTCAACCCTTTCGGTCAAGTTTTTTACTACAATTTCGACTGCAACCCCTTCCCCTTTTTTGGTAGGTTCTCTCTTAGGGTGCATGGAAATTTGGCTCTATGTGGAGGCATGGAATGTATGCCCCTGCAGAAACCACAGTAAAATGTGGTCTTCTTTGCAGGTAGGCAGAAATTCCTTCTCTTCCTCCAGTATTGCCGATGGTGTGCTGAAGAGGTCGCCAAGACTGAAACAGCTGTCCACACCGGCTAAATATCTGGACCCCCACTTGGGGGACCTAGATTTAAATTTCCATGCACCAAAGGGGCTGTGAACAGTGGGATATGTGATACGCCCCCCCCCCCCCCTTTCGGGGGGGCTTCCATATGCATTGCTTCCAGTCACTTACTTAGCGCACCCCCTCTTTCCTATTTTTTTTCTTTTTGTGTGTGTGCTTGGACCAAAGTAGATCTATGATCATTGGTCTATCATGCACACTTCTCTCCCTTGACAGTGCTTTTTCCAACTCACTTGGTAGTTTCTTCTAAATTACAAGCACTGGCATGGACATGATGTCCATGCGCCTCCCACTGAGACACCAGCAACACGTCACCCTTCTCAGTGTGTACTCCCCAACTCTCCTGGCAGAGCCTGCTGAAAAGGACAAGTTTTACACTGACCTGCGCTGCCTCATACAGAGCACCCCTGCAGACGACAAAGTCATCATCCTTGGCGACTTCAACGCCAGAGTGGGCCAGGACTCTGAAGCCTGGAAAGGAGTCCTCGGCAAGCATGGCGTCGGGAACTGCAATGACAATGGCCGCCTACTGTTGGAGTTCTGTGCAGAGCAGCAACTGGTCATCACCAACACTACTTTTCAGCAAAAGGACAGTCGAAAGACCACCTGGATGCATCCTCGCTCCAAACACTGGCACCTTATCGACTATGTTCTAGTGCGTCAGAGGGACCACAGTGACGTCCTCCTCACCAGAGTGATGCCCAGCGCAGAGTGCCACACTGACCACCGCCTTGTCCGCTGCAAACTCAGGCTCCACGTCAAGCCAAAACCCAAGAAATGGGGGCCCCCCAAGAAAAAGCTTGATGTTGCCAGCCTTCAGCGTGACGACGTGAAAGCTGCCTCTCAGACAGATTTACAGCGCAGGCTCAAAGACACAGCGGACCCAGCAGACTCCTCCCCTGAAACACTCTGGGAACAACTGAAAACTGCTATTGCAAAATCCTCTGCAGAAGTCTTGGGTTTCGCTAGAAAGAAGAATAAAGACTGGTTTGACGAAAACGATGTAGAGATCCAGAAACACCTAGCAAAAAAAAAGAGCCGCCCGTCAGGCCCACCTAGCCCAGCCTTCCTGCCCTGTGAAGAAGTCTGCCTTCCACCTCGTCTGCAGCAGTCTCCAGCACAAGCTCAGAGATCTCCAGAATGAGTGGTGGACCAGACTTGCACAGAGGACCCAGCTTTGCGCTGACAATGGTAACTACAGGGGCTTCTACGAAGCACTGAAAGCAGTGTATGGCCCCAGGCACATGGTACAAAGTCCCCTGCGAAGCGCGAATGGCCAGGCACTCCTCACAGATAATACCTCCATCTTGAACCGCTGGTCGGAGTACTTTCAGAGCCTCTTCAGCGCTGAGCGCACTGTTCAAGAAGCAGTCGTCCTACAAATCCCACAACTCCCAGTAAAGGTTGAATTGGACGAACCGCCCACCGCTGAAGAGACCCTCACAGCCATCCACCAGCTCAAGAGTGGCAAAGCAGCAGGCATTGATGGAATACCGCCAGAGATCTGGAAACATGGAGGCACAGCACTGCACAACAAGCTCCATGACCTCTTTCTCTGCTGCTGGGAGGAAGGAACACTACCAAAGGATCTCCGTGATGCTGTCGTTATCACCCTGTACAAGAACAAAGGCGAGAAGTCTGACTGTTCCAACTATCGGGGAATTACCCTGCTGTCCATTGCTGGGAAAATTCTTGCAAGGCTTCTCCTGAATCGGCTGGTACCTGCCATCGCTGAAGACCACCTCCCAGAGGGCCAGTGTGGCTTCAGAGCAAACAGGAGCACCACCGATATGGTCTTTGTGCTGAGACAGCTTCAGGAGAAGTGCCGCGAGCAGAACAAATGGCTGTACATAACGTTTGTCGACCTAACAAAAGCGTTCGACACTGTGAGCAGGCAAGGCATGTGGCAGATCCTGGAGCGACTTGGCTGTCCCCCAAAGTTCCTCAGCATGATTGTCCAGCTACACGAGGACCAGCAAGGCCAGGTCAGACTCAACAATGACCTCTCAGAACCATTCCCTATTCTCAACGGCGTAAAGCAGGGCTGCGTGCTGGCACCGACCCTCTTCGCCATCTTTTTTAGCATGATGTTGAAGCAGGCCACAGTGGACCTCGATGATGACGATGCAGTGTACATCAGGTATCGTCTCGATGACAGCCTGTTCAACCTCAGACGACTGCAGGCCCACACGAAAACCCTAGACCAACTGATTCGTGAGCTGCTTTTTGCTGATGACGCTGCCCTCGTTGCACACACAAAGAGAGCCCTGCAGCGCATCACGTCCTGCTTCGCAGACGCTGCCCAGCTCTTTGGACTCGAAGTCAGTCTGAAAAAGACAGAGGTCCTCCATCAGCCGGCACCCAAGACAGTGTATCGTCCTCCTCACATCACCATTGGCGAGTCTGAACTAAAGTCAGTGCACCAGTTTACTTACCTTGGCTGCATTATCATGTTGGACGCCAAGCTGGACAAGGAGCTTGACAGCAGGCTGGCAAAAGCGAACAGCGCTTTCGGGCGACTTTTCAAGCGGGTGTGGTACAATCAACAGCTGAAAACAGGCACCAAGATCAGCGTGTACAGAGCTGTGGTCCTCACCACCCTGCTGTACGGTTCCGAGTCCTGGGCCCTCTACCGCAGCCAACTACGACTCCTCGAACGCTTCCACCAGCGCTGCCTGCGCACCATCCTGGGCATTCACTGGAGTGACTATGTCACCAACGTCGAGGTCCTTGAACAGGCTGAAGCTGTGAGCATCGAGGCTTTGCTGCTGCGGACACAGCTCCGCTGGGCGGGGCATGTCTCCAGGATGGAGGATCATCGCCTACCAAAGATCACCCTGTTCGGCGAGCTTGCTACTGGACACCGTGACAGAGGGGCACCAAAGATAAAGACTGTCTCAAGAAGTCACTTAGTGCCTGCCAAATCGACCACCACCAGTGGTCTAAGCTTGCTGTGGACCGTGACACCTGGCGCTCCACCATTTACAAGGGAGCTGTCTCCTTTGAGGACTCTCGCAGAACCAGCCTTAAGGACAAGCGGCTCAGGAGAAAAAACAGAGATGCCGCAACTCGGAACCCTGGCCATACCTCCCCCTGCAGCCACTGCGGTCGAACCTGCCTGTCCCGGATTGGCCTCCGCAGCCACGAACAAGCCTGCAGACGTCGTGGGCAACTCCTATAAAAAATCTTCGTTCGCGAAGTCAAGCCAAGAGAGAAGACAAGCACTGGCAGTCAACCCTTTCGGTCAAGTTTTTTACTACAATTTCGACTGCAACCCCTTCCCCCTTTTTGGTAGGTTCTCTCTTATGGTGCATGGAAATTTGGCTCTAGGTGGAGGAATGGAATGTATGCCCCTGCAGAAACCACAGTAAAATGTGGTCTTCTTTTTCAGGTAGGCAGAAATTCCTTCTCTTCCTCCAGTATTGCCGATGGTGTGCAGAAGAGGTCGCCAAGACCGAAACAGCTGTCCACACCGGCTAAATATCTGGACCCCCACTTGGGGGACCTAGATTTAAATTTCCATGCACCAAAGGGGCTGTGAACAGTGGGATATGTGATACGCCCACCCTTCGGGGGGGGGGGGGGGGGGGGCTTCCATATGCATTGCTTCCAGTCACTTACTTAGCGCACCCCCTCTTTCCTATCTTTTTTTGTGTGTGTGCTTGGACCAAAGTAGATCTATGATCATTGGTCTATCATGCACACTTCTCTCCCTTGACAGTGCTTTTTCCAACTCACTTGGTAGTTTCTTCAAAAATACCTTCGCTGTATTAAAATTTAGTTCATCCTGTTGTGTCATAACCATAGGCATCTGGCATGTAGTGAGATAATGTACTACCTTACTATGCAGTTGTCTCATTTCTGTTAAAAACACACCTGCTTCATTTTCACCTCTTTAGATAACAGGTTCTGTATGCTCACCGTCTGACCTAACAAGAATGTAACTGAAAGAGCAAATGACTTGATCACTTAATTTTACAGTCTTTGGTAGTGCTTCTGGAACAGGCCCATCATATGGTACAGTGATTCAAAATCAGCATACACTACAAACGGCAGCTTTTGCTGATTTTTGTAGTTCTTGAAAAATACCTTGCTGCCAGGATCCAGATACCTAAGTATTGTTTGAATAGTATCAGCTGACCTGCAATGTTGGACATGTTTATGTGCTAACTTAATGGAGAAAACTTTTGTAAACATTTCCTACAAAATTCCTGTTTCCCGTTGTGTTATGTTGTATGTTCGTGAATTAGCCATGACATATTTCTGATAATTGTGTATAAAAGTTATCTCCGGTGCTTATTAGTAACATGTCAACATGCTTATCTTCTGGCTGTCCATAGGTTGGGGCAAGTGGTGATACTCTAATTGTTCATAACTTGTTATCAGACTCAGTATCCCATTCATACACGTTCACATAAATACCATGATTTAGTTCTTCAAACAAGTCTATGTCTTCCACCTTAACAGGAAAACCTATACCATTGAAGTTGAGTTCATTTACAAAGTTGATGTAGTTGGATACACGCTCAGGTTTTGTTTTTATAAAGTGAAGTTTGGCAAGCACACACCACATAAAACAGCAATTGTCATTGTTCTGAATATTAACAACAGCCTTTTTGTTTGCAACCTCTGTGGGTAGTGGCAGTCATGATTTGCCTAAAATTGGATGATATCTTGACTGCCTCAGTTGTAGTTCATGTACAAACCCCTCATGCCAACCAGACCCTTTCATATTTGCTCTATCGATTGCTGATAGGAAGTCAGGCAGCATTTTGTTTCAAAACACGTTCTCCAGTTCCCTTCTTGCATTAACTGTGTGTTGTTTACGCTGATGACTCACAACTACTAGACAAAGACAAACTCGACAACACTCAGTCACTACTGACTCGCACGGCTGACTGCTACGAAGACGTGAAAAACTGGATGACAGCAAACAAGCTCAAACTGAACGACGACAAAACGGAAGCCATGCTGGTAGGCACTCGCCAGAAACTTTCCCAGCTCCCCCCCTTCTCTCCACCTTCAACTCAACAGCACCCCCATCTCCCTCTCTGACTCGGTCAAGAACCTCGGCGTTATCCTCGATTCCTCTCTTTCCATGACCAGCCATGTTATTTCCACCTCCGCCGCATCAGTCAGATCAGAAAATACCTCACTACCGAAGCTGCCACCAAACTCGCTGTCTCTCTCATCTTATCTCGCATCGACTATTGCAACTCTCTCCTTTCCGGCCTTCCTCACTCTACCACTCTCACTCTTCAGCGCGTCCAGAACAATGCTGCCCGCCTCGTCCTCAGAAAGAAAAAATATGACCACATCACTCCACTGCTGAAACTCCTTCACTGGCTCCCCATCCCCCAACGCATCCAATACAAGATTCTGTCTCTCTGCTACAAATCCCTGAACAACTACGCTCCTACCTATCTCTCCAACTTACTTCAGCCCTACACTCCTTCCCGCTCCTTCCGCTCCGCCTCCGACCCTCTCCACCTCCTCATCCCCCACACCAAACTCAGCACTTTTGGCCCCCGCTCCTTCTCCGTCTACGGTCCATCCACCTGGAACACCCTCCCACTCTCTCTCTCCGTCAGAAACACTCTCTCTCCTCCTTCCAGTCCGCCCTCAAA
This sequence comes from Semisulcospira habei, assembly GCA_036245525.1. NCBI lineage: Eukaryota > Metazoa > Mollusca > Gastropoda > Semisulcospiridae > Semisulcospira > Semisulcospira habei. The sequence goes on from BTPG01000008.1 coordinate 50,069,694, forward strand.
ACTCACCTCTTTCAACAGTTCTAGCACTATATCACCACACTCCGCACCCCAAGCTGACCGTCGTAATGTATTTTCACTATTAATTTTGTGGTACGTGAGTCATTGTCTAAAGCGTGCACATGCGTGTGCAAGTTGTGATGTGCGCGCTTAGAGTTATAATTATTATGAGATAAGCGCATTATAAATACCATAATTATTAATTATTATTATTATTATTATTATTATTATTATTATTATTGTCTCGTTGAGATAAACGATACTAACACTTCACCATCTGCCTTGTTAAATTCTATTTTAGCAACAACTTGAATCTTTACACTACCATTAAGAAGATTATCTCTTATTACGGTAAAAGATTTCTCTATTGATTCATAAACATTGTGAACATTAGATATAGGCAAGTTTGTTGTGTGAAATACATTTTGCAAGCTTTGCGTGTTGTCAGTAATTTTTTATTGACTGTCAAAATAATAATATAAAAATATTACTGTAGGCGTATTACCATTTTATTAACTGTAACACTGCTAAAATACAAATTTAGTTAATATAGTTGTTTCACTATATCTTTACACAGTGTCTCAAACCAACCACTGTAGGGTTTATTAACTCTAAGAGTTTCTGTCTTAATATCAACAGTTATTTTGTTTTGTTTTATTGATTGGCTAAATGGACGATTGACATCCAAAGATATATTACTGTCCTGGACCTGGTCCTTTTCACACTCTACACCTCTCCCCTGTCCATCATCATCCAGTCTCATCACATACAAAACCACCTCTACGCTGACGACTCACAACTACTAGACAAAGACAAACTCGACAACACTCAGTCACTACTGACTCGCATGGCTGACTGCTACGAAGACATGAAAAACTGGATGACAGAAAACAAGCTTAAACTGAACGATGACAAAACAGAAGCCATGCTGGTAGGCAGTCGCCAGAAACTTTCCCAGCTCCCTCCCTCGCTCCACCTTCAACTTGACAGCACCCCCATCTCCCTCTCTGACTCAAGGCAAGAACTTCGGCGTTATCCTCGATTCCTCTCTTTCCATGACCAGCTTCGTCTCCGCCACTGCCCAGGCATGCTATTTCCACCTCCGTCGCATCAGTCAGATCAGAAAATACCTCACCACTGAAGCTGCCACCAAACTTGCTGTCTCTCTCATCTTAACTCGCATCGACTATTGCAACTCTCTCCATTCCGGCCTTACTCACTCCACCACTTTCACTTTCCAGTGCGTCCAGAACAATGCTGCCTGCCTCATCCTCAGAGAGAAAAAATCCGACCACATCACTCCCCTGCTCAAACTCCTTCACTGGCTCCCCATCCATCTAATACAAGATTCTGTCTCTCTGCTACAAATCCCTGAACAACTATGCTCCTACTTATCTCTCCAACTTACTTCACCCCTACACTCCTTCCTGCTCCCTCAGCTCCACCTCTGACCCTCTCCGCCTCCACATCCCCCACACCAAACTCAGACTTTCAGCCCCCGCTCCTTCTCCGTCTACAGTACATCCACCTGGACACTCTCCCACTCTCTCTCCATCAGAAACACTCTCTCTCTCCTCCTTCCAGTCCACCCTCAAAACTCACCTCTTTCAACAGTTCTAGCACTGTATCACCACACTCCCCACCCCAAGCTGACTGTCGTAATGTATTTGTGGTACATGAGTCATTGTCCAAAGCATGCGCATGCGTGCACAAGTTGTGAGTGCATGCTTAAAGTTATAATTATTATAAGATAAGCGTATTATAAACACCGTAATTATTATTATTATTTTTATCTTCCAGGTTTGCAAGAAGATGTTTTTGTGCTTCAAATCTGTTAAAGACATTTGATTTTGTTTGAGCTTGTGCTCCAAGCACACACCACACATATGTGACCCGCCACCACAAAATGAGTCTTAAGTCACTTTTTGGACATTTTGAGATATTGATATCAGCAGAACTAGAAGAAAACCCTTTCATGGTGCAATAACATGTGAATCAGACGATGGTCACTGAGATATGGTTTATAGAACTGGGACCCCACACATGTACCGACCACGCACCCGACAATTTCAAATGAGTCTAAGTCACTTTTTGACATATTGAGATATTGATATCAGCAGAAACTAGAAAGAAACCCTTTTAATGGTGCGAATAACATGTGATCGGACGATTGGTCACCGAGTATGGTTTTAGAAACTGGGGACCCGCACATGTACCCGACTATGCACCGACAATTTTCACCATAGCGGGAATCGGGTCAGGACATTACGACTCATTTCGTGGTGGCGGGTCACATATGTTCTGATAGATTCATTAATGAGTTCGACTCCTGCTTGAGTAAACCCTTCACTTCAGTCTAAGACAAATGTGGTCCAGGCATTAGACTGTTTCTGTTCCTTTGAGCTTAACCAGATTTCAGTTTTGTGTGTGAATAAAGTGTAACCTGGATAGTAATCTTGGGGGTATTGTCTGTGACTGAGAGCATAATACAATGTTCCCATGCCATAATGATCATCAAGTTTTTGTGTGAAGTCATACTTGGTACTGGAGCTATTCTTAAATTCATTACAGATGAGTTCAAACACTTTTATATCCATGGGATTATTAAACTGGTTGAAACTGGAGTCAGATGGTAGTAGAGCATGAAATTCTGACAGTATGCTTCTAAGCTGGTAATATGTGTGGAAATGATACACAGACCTAATCAGTTTGTTTGAGTGATTCAATTGGTCTGTAAAAAAAACACCACAGCCAGTAGTTGAGCATAGTATAGCAAAGTTAAGCTGGTTTTGGAACATCTGTAATGAACTTGAGGATCACTTTCTTGCAGTTTAATCATCTGTAATTGGCGGGTTTAGGTAATGATCAAAAGGATTTGGAACTTTTACTTGAAAGGAATCTCCTTCTGACACAGCTATGTCGAGCTGATTTAGTTGAATTAATTTCTGTTCATAAGTAGGTGCGACATTATACTTACATCTACATTAAATTTAAATGGTCTGCCTCCAGCACTAACACATGTTGGTGATTTAAATTCCATTGTGCTTTCTATGTGATAATAAAAATGTTTATTATATTAACAAACCTTGATACAAGTAAACCTGTGATGTTAAGTAATGAAATTGATAATTGAGATGGCAACAAAGTTGTAGCTAATGTTCTACACTGTAAAATGGTTCAATGTAAAAGATGATAATTATTATGTAAGTTATGATAATAATACTCAGGCTATACTAGTTGGGTATTATGACTTTTGTACATTAACTAACTGGTTTCAAAGCAAATTTAAAATTAAGGCAACTATAAATCAAGCCAACTTAATTGTTACATTAGAATTTCTGAAACATGATCAGCCTGCAATGTCAGGTGAATTTTCATATTTACTTGGTTTAGTAGGTGATGGTGTGGATGAGGATTGGGTATTTGTGGATCATATTGATTCAGTTATGGTATTGAAGTTTTAAAAAATAAATGTTCATTTGGCAGTACACACAATTCTAAATGTTCAATTGCAAGAACTAAACACAACTGAAAATATACACAATGGAAAGCCTTCAACTTTGTTACTATGCTTGCCAACTGGAAATGCTCCCTATTGTGAAAACGTAGTTGTTAGATTTCCAACTTTGCAGTGTAAAAAATTAGGTGCCAGTTTCTTTGATTCACTGTGTTTATCTGTAACTAATCAGGATGGTAAACCAGTTCTGATGCATGATTTTAGTGTTGTCTTAGAAGTAAAATTTTACTTTTGTTGAATAAAAATGAGTGCTCGTCCAAAACCAAGAATTTCACCAATTGCATGCCTAGTAATAGAGTTAAAATATTTGAGTGATGTGCATGGTTTTGATAAATAAGGAGAAGTGGGAGAAGTGTATGGCCCTGAACTTGATTCTACTGAAATGTACAGGTGAAAAGTAATTAATGACATGAAAGATGACGCAGAAAAGAAGGTATCGTAAACTTAATCAGCTTTGTGATGTTACCATACCTAGTTCTGTAAATAATGTACATTGCCTCTTGAAACATGTGGGTAATAAGTAGGTAGTTGTTCCTGCTCCTGTTCCTGCAGTTGACTGGGACATCAAGTTTGAATTCATTAGTCCTTATGTAATTACTGAAGATGTAAACTTAACATTTAGGAAAGTGTTTAACTCTGGTCTTTTGCTTGTGAGTCTTGTTCCGAGCTACTCTGCAAAAACAATAGCAGAGATAATCTAAAACTACAGGATTATGAGAAACAGAGGTATTTTCTCACAGGTAAAAGGGGTAGACCTGATCCGACTGTTGTGTTTATACCAGAGAACTTTACCATAGCTAATGAAGCAACAATTGTTTTTGAAATCATACCAAGTCCTTCGGAAGATGATAAAGAAGCAGAAATTGCACAGGGAATCAAACTTACGTGGGACAGCTCAGTGACGAAGTCAACAAAATATTCACTGCTATTAGGAAAGGAGCAGAGGTAGAAGTATTAAGCAGTAATCCAGCTGTTAAAGTAGCAGTAAAAAAAAAAACAAGTCTTGTTTCATTAAATTACACAAAACTGTCTCACATAGATCTTGTTTCATTTTATTACTCTAGCAAATTGGAGTTGCAAAATGTAATTGCTGATTAAGTTATTTGAAATACTTTATTTATCATAAAAATTGATGCCCTTGTGTCCACAAATAGCTGATGAAAGATTACAGGCTGAAAGTGCTGATTCATTTCGTTTAATAAATATTACAGAAGCGTTGAAGTATTTGGAAGGTGAAGAGGCAAAATACTCCAGGTGTAAAAGATGGTACAACATGGCTTTCAATTCTGTACACAACACAACACTTGCTGTTGGTGTCGTTTCTGCCAGTTGCTCTGTAGGGGGTGTAGCTCTGTTTGCAATGGGAGTTGGGAGGGTCATAGGCATTGCTCTTGAAGGTGTCAGTGTTGTCAGATGCCTGACATGTTCTGGTTTGGAAGCCCTTAACAAAAGATTTCATAAGAAGTTACAAAAGCATGAAGCATTAAGTACTCTTGCTGGAGCGAAGTTGAGTAGTATGAAACTTATTATTAGTAAATCTTTAGAAGACAATAAAATTGATGCTGATGAGTTTAAGAGAGTGCAGGATGATTTGGACAATTACAAATGGCAGAAGTCCAAAATTCAAAATAAGATGCATAGCCAGTCTGTAAATGTTGAAGAACTAAAAACAACTTTTTACAAGAAGGAAAAAGATTGGAGTGAAAGAGACCATGGAAAAAGTACAAGGTCTTCTAAACAAATAAAACATAGTTTTTCTTTATTTCTGTCATACAGTTCACAGAGAGAAGTCACACCTAAATATTTAACACCATCAGCTCCACGGCCAGAATATTATTGAGGGAAAAAAAGTTATTTTGCTGTCCATGTAACTTCACAAATTTGTCCAAGTAACTTGATGACTTGAGACAAGAACTTGTAAGAACTTAAGTCAAGTCACTTACAAGTACTTATTTTAACTCTTACAAGAACTTACGTCAACTCACTTATAAGAAATTGCAAAGTTACTTTGAAAATTTGTTATCAAGTCCCTTTAGATAACTTTGAAAATTTGTTACCAAGTGCCTGTAAATTACCTAAGGGTAACTTTGAAATTTGTTATCAAGTGCCTGTAATTTACTTAATCCTTTTCCTAGGCATTGATCTCAAGTACACATTAAGAGAAACAATATGCAATTGATTACTTAGTCCACCAGCTGTTTCATGCTGGAAAGGGGGGCAACTCTTCCAAGCTTGAAAACTGTCACATGTAAACAACTGTGACCAAAAGGTTTTGCTGTGACAAAACTTTTCTGCTGTGACCAATTCACCTCTGCTGTGGTGAACTTGCCTGTACTGTGACAAATTTTAAAAAGTGGGTCAACACCACATGCAGCGCTAGCTGCAAAGCAACAAAAATAATCTGCTGTGCTCGATTCGCCTATGCTGTGACAAGCTCAGTCTGCTGGCTGTTCACCAGCTGGTTCCCCAGAAATGCTGTCTGAGTGAGAAAATAGTGTTCCTCAGAAATTAGCCCTGTCGACCTCTCAAAATACATTTGTGGTGTTATTTTGAGGGAGGGTTTTGTGTAAGTTGTGAATGTTGATGATTAAAATAGCTTTGTTTTAGGCATCGACTTGGTGATAATTTTATTGGTGGTTTTCAGATCTCATAATCTCTCAAAATACATTTGTGGTTCGAGTTGAGATAATGTTTTGTTTGAGTTATGTGTGGCGATGATTAAAATAGCTTTGTTTTAGTCATTGATGCTGGAAAACTTTGAGGCTGGTTTGAAGATCCCACTTTCTCTATTTCTGACCTCTGAAGACTAGGTTACAGTCATGGATCGAGATCGACCATGATAGTTCAAGGATGGTGCCAAAACAGGTTGGCGCCTGGAGGCGCCAAGCTGTTCTGGCACCACCCTTGAACTATCATGGTCGATCCTTACCTTGTTGTAGTACATCAGAACTGACTTGCAGAAAGAAAATGATAGAAATTAGATGCTGTCAAAACGCTGTCTTTTAAACGGCAGCGGATGGAGGGAGGCAACCAGTGTGACTCGCTTGATAAGTGCGTGTTGAAATGAGACCTCTGCGTGTGGGCGCTTATGCGTGCTCGCAGTGCACATATTCCCGCCGTACAGAACTGTACTACTGTAACCCCCGTGCGGCCAGCGTGGGCGCCGAGCAAGCGGAGACCATTGGATATCAGCACGCACTCATCTGGCGCTTATGGTGTGCCAGTGCGTGCGGTCGCGTAAGTGTGTGCGCGTGCGTGCGTGCGTGCGTGTGCGCGCCTGTGTGTGTGCGTGTGTGTGTGTATGTGTGTGTGTGTGTGTGTGTGTGTGTGTGTGTGTGTGTGTGTGTGTGTGTGTGTGTGTGTGTGTGTGTGGGGAGAGAGAGAGAGAGAGAGAGAGAGAGAGAGAGAGAGAGAGAGAGAGAGAGACTGAGAGAGAGAGAGAGAGAACGAACGAACGAACGAACGAAACTTTATTTTCCAAGGATTGAGATATTAGGCGCGCAGGCCTTTCTTACAATCTGTCCTTGCTAAGCTACTTTTTTTTAAAAAAAAGGAACACCAACCAAACAACAAAAACTAACTAATAATAAACGTCACACACACGCATACACACACGCACACAGACACACATATACATGTACTCGTGCACATGCGCACTTTTGTACATACACATACACACGTACGTGCGCACATAATTATCTAACATATAAGTAGGTATGATATTTTGTGTACTATGAAAAACAAGTTAGAAAACAGAACAAACAATGTGGAGGCTAGATGGAGAAAAAAATAGCAACAATTTAAAACATGAAGCGTATTATGTCGAAAAACAAAGAAGAAGAAAATATCAGCATAACGTTGTCTTAGAAAGATAATTATGTACTCTACTTTTAAACAGAGAGAAGGACGTGGTTTGTTGAATAGTGGGAGGAAATGAATTCCATAAAAGAGCACCTGAATAAGACAGGGTAGATTTGAACAGGTCCATACAGAGAGAGAGAGAGAGAGAGAGAGAGAGAGAGAGAGAGAGAGAGAGAGAGAGAGAGAGAGAGAGAGAGAGAGAGAGAGATGATGATGATGATGATGATGATGATGAAACTTTATTTTTCAACGGTAAAGTTTTGACAGAAAACAAATCGTCATTTTACAAACTTGCCGTTGCTAACTACAGGATAAAAAGGAAGGGAAACTATAAAATATATATGTACATACAAAACCCAATAGCATCATTATATACAGAAAAAAATAATAATACTCATCACACACACATGCACACACGCACGCACGCGCGCGCGCCGCTCACACATACACCCACACGCACAAACAAACACGAGCACACACACACATGCGCACACACATATAAAAACCGTCTGTATGAAATACATGAGGTACAGGAAATATTACAGTACCTGAGAAACGTACTAAGTCTGACTCATCAGGTAATCAAAAAGTTTTGTTTTAAAACTTCCTGGTGAGGTAATAGTTTTCAAATGTGCAGGGATAGAATTCCAAGCAAACGGACCGGAGAATGACATACTAGTTTTAAAAAGGTCAATTCTTGGCAGTGGTAGGGGTAAGGTCTTGTTTCTTGAGGTCCGTTCACGTTCTTGGTGATATATAAATTTAGTGATTAGATACTGGGGTGTCATATTATTCAGTATCTTATGCATAAAGACGCATTTGTTTAATGTAAGTTGCTGACGCAGACCGAGAATGTTTAAATGTCTAAATTTGTCTGTGGTACTGGTAGGGATGGGGCGTCTATCTATCATTTTTACAGCTCTTTTGTATATGGAGTTTAATCTCTTCATGTGGACATCACTGCAGCCGTCCCACACTGTGGAGACATAATCAACATGGGACTTTATATGAGCATGAAAAAACAATTTACGGGTATTTGTATCCGTTACATGTCTAAGCTGGGACAATAAGAAAGTGTTTTTAGCAATGGTCTTACAAACAGCATTTATATGGATCTCCCAGCACAGTTGTCCGTCAACATGTATTCCTAAGAATTTACGCTCAGTGACTTGTTCAACAGGTTCAGCGTTTAATTGTAATTGTAATGGCTGTAGTCGGCGTTGATGTTTTTGCCGCGTGGCGATTAAGATACTCTTTGTTTTTGCTGGGTGAAGAACCATATGGTTCTGTCTACACCAGTCAGATACCTCATTGAGACTGCATTGTAAACTATGGCTAATCTAGAGAGAGAGAGAGAGAGAGAGAGAGAGAGAGAGAGAGAGAGAGAGAGAGAGAGAGAGAGAGAGAGAGAGAGAGAGAGAGAGAGAGAGAGAGAGAGAGAGAGAGAGAGAACGACGTAGTTTAGCATGGACAAGATGTAAGAGAGGTCTTCAGACCTAAATCTTTTTATCCTTGGGAAAAGAAAGATTCATTGTCATTGTCTCTCTCCTAAAGTAAAGTTTCATTTATTCATTGACTCTTTGATTCTCTCTCCATACTTATTAACCGCCCAACTGCAAGAGTCATAGATCCTCATGAGCCTCCGCAGTTGCGGGGGCTCATGAGGTATGCCTTTTGCTGACACCGCTTGGAATCCAGGTTCCTGGGACAGCGAGAGTATTTCCGTGATGAATTAACAAAGATTGCTGAAAGACAATCCTCGTCAGCTGGCACTGGACGGGCCAATGTTTCTCGGTGACTCAGGTAGGTCACTGCCTTTGATTATTTATCGAGAAGATATCAGGAACCGTTGCAACCCCCTCTCCCTTCCCTCTCCGGGGCCCTCCCACCCCACCCCACCCCCAGCTCCTCCCCCCTCCCCACCCAAAACCCCCTTCCCCTCCCCCGTTTCAGGGACCGGCCCCTGAATAAGAAACAGATCAAAACAGGCACGATGTTGACACATTCAAAGTGGGGTAAAGCGCACCCAATCACGCGAGAAGGTCCTTCCATACTTTGTGCACAGTACTCGCTCGCAATACCTTGGTTTCTGCGTTTCCCCATTTGACCCCACGGTCGCATTTCAAAATTTGTGGAGGTGTCGACAATGTACCTGTTGCAGGAGATGGATCGACCATGATAATTCAAGGGCAGTGCCAGATTAGCTTGACGCCATCAGGCGCCAAGCTGATCTGGCATTACCCTCGAATTATCACGGTCGATCCATCTCCTGTTGTGCGTTGGGGCTGAATAGGGAGTGATGTGATGTGGAGATGGCACTATGTTGTTTGTAGATGACAACTAACTCTGAACCAAGAAACACAAACGGGCAAACTGTCTATAAGCTGATCTGGCACTACCCTTGAATTATCATGACCGATCAATCTTCTGTTGTGGTGCGTCCGGGCTAAATAAGCTTAATTCTTAACTCATTCGCGGCCAGCCGCATCCGGATGCGGCTGGCCGCGAATGAGTTAATTTAATCTGATTCAGACTTTTTAAAGAATAAAAATAACATAGGGGAAAAAAAACATTTTTTGAAACCCCAGACGATTTATCCCACACGCACACGCATTTCTTTTAATTAAATTTAATCTGTCGGGGGAGCTATGAAAGCCAATGATCCCGCTGCAGGAGGCACAGACTGTCATGAGCTCGTGCAGGACAGGGGTTCATGAGAATCTCTGCCTGTTGCTGATCGAGATCGGTCTCATTTACATCCTCAAAAGGAGAGAGTTTGGGGTTTTCAGTGTTGGACTGTTGAAAACTAAACCGGAACAGAGTGGCAAAACAGGCTTGCGCGATTGTCAAGGTCACAAAGTCTGCAAAAGCTTCATGCACTCACCTGCGGGGCACGCTTTGACCATGATAGCTGAACGGTTACATTTTCTTCAGAACTTTTTTTAAAAGTGGAGGTAACAGATCTACCACGATAGCTCAACGGTCTTGTCTGATAGCTTGGCGCCTATAAAGGCGCCGCGGTAATCAGACTGGGCGGTTGAGCTATCATGGTAGGTCTGTTATCTCGAGTTTTTAAATAAATGTGGAGGTTTCACCCAACGACTACTGAAGTATTATCAGTTGCAATAGATGGATCGACCATGATAAGTCAAGGGTTGTGCCAGATTAGCTTGGCGCCTGATGGCGCCAAGCTAATCTGGCACTACCTTTGAACTGTCATGGTCGATACATTTCCTGCTGTAGTGAGTTGGGCCAAATGGGTTCAAAATGAAAATCCTTTTGACTTTTGGACCTGAAAGGGTTACATAACTGAAGAAAATTCCATGAACACTATTTTGACTCTAGACCTGAAAAGGTTATAATTTATACTGTCATTTTGAGCATCAGGTGCCCTTATAAACAAATGCCAGGTAGTATTTCTTATTAGGTATCATTTTCTGGGTAAAGAAAAGGTTATGTGTGGGATAAAAATTAATTATTTTCGAAAGAAGAAATAAAAGAGAATACAACAGGGTGTAATTACATACTTCCTCGCCCACGGTCGTTCTTCGAAGTTATTAACCTTTTAACTGCCGGCAAACAAAATCTCCACTTTGGTGCCGGTTTCAGGCCACTTTAAAAATTTCAAATACAATCGATCAAAATTTCCGAAACCTCAGTAGCTGAGCTGACTCTTCGCACCATGTGAATGTCCTGAGTTTGTCTTGTACTGTGTTTGTCTTCAGAGCGAATGCGTGTGTCACGTGAGCGTGCGTGTTGGGTGCAGTTCGCGGCGCTAGCCGCTTTGAGCCGATTCGCAGAATTGGGGAAAAGCGCCTATATAATAACCGGTATTATTATTATTATTATTATTATTATTATTATTATTATTTTAAAAAATGAATACTACCAAATCGCAAAAGGCACTCATCTTTCTCACGAGCGAGCCCACGCAAACGCAGAGATTCACAAGGATACCCAATGGGCAAAAGGCCATCGGGCCGAGGTCGGCCCGAAGGCCTTTTGCGTATTGGGTAAGCACCTCGTGCTGGGCAATTTATATATATACACACACATATATATATACATAGATGATTTGCACAGTATATATATATATATATATATATATATATATATATATATATATATATATATATATATATATATATATATATATATATATATATATATATACTGTAAATGTGAAGAAAGGATCCACAAACACCACGTAGTTTAGAAGGAGTTACACTTTTACTCTATGCACAAATTTTCGCCCTCTCAGCGAGGGCTTCTTCAGGGGATTTGTGCATAGAGTAAAAGTGCAACTCCTTCTAAACTACGTGGTGTTTGTGGATCCTTTCTTCACATTTTAAGTATTTCACTGCTGCTTGGATCCATATTTGGAGTGTGGGGTGCCAGCTTTCTTGGACTGGTTTTATTTATTCATATATATATATATATATATATATATATATATATATATATATATATATTTGTTTTCCTCCCTATGTCACACGACCAGTCACTTTAGCGCAAACTGTACCACGTGACCGTGATATAAAAACCACTGTAGCGTATAATGGCGGACGTTTTATAGCCCTCTCGATGACGCGTTAGAACCTCGTTTTCGAGTCTTGACAGCAACTCGGTTCGACAAAATAGCAGAAAAAAACGCACTAAAGTAGTCCTATTTGACTTAATACACATCCTCTGCCTTATTTTTTTACGACGTGAGGAGCCAACTTAAACAATATTTCACCACTAATTACACAGCGCAAACAGCAAAAGCCTTCGCCAAATCCATCTCATCGCCATGCACCGAGACATTTTCAAAGTTTGGGAAACCACGGAACAAAAATAGCTTCCGAGTTGTTTTTTTAACCAATCAGAGACAGCAATCCTTGCGAACGGGCAACACATTGTCGTCTGCTCAGCCACCAACATGCCACAATTTCACCAAAGCACAGAACAACAAATTCAAGAACTAAAACGAAAATACACACCCAGCAACACTATACACAAAGCACGATAATTGCCAAAGTTCTCTCTTCACGTCACTCAATTCGGAACTATCTGAAGAAAAACATCTCACGAATTTTCGAAGACTATCTGACATCATGTCAACGCTGTAAAATAAAAACTTACCTTAAAATCCATCTCAGCACTAGTCCTGCTGTTAACAACGAGCGTTTTTGGGTATTCCTTTTTCCAGATATCCAAACACAATATAACAACGACAATCTGCTGCACACTCGAAGAATCCCCTTCAGTCATCTTGAATCTAAATGCACGGCAAGGCACCATGCTAACTTGCACAAGCTGTCACATCAGTGGTCAAATGCCGATCGCTTCATCAAAAAGTTCTTAATTTTTCTGAATCACACAGCAGTCAAGAAGCACTATCACTGTCATACTTTAACGACCTTTTGTAGACATTTCAGCTTGAATCATTCTGTACACAAGCCAAGATTAGCTTTTTACTCGCGAAATATGCGCTTCTCACGGAATAGCCATGCTACGTCACACTCTGTCTCGTAAAGACTGGGAATCCCCGGCAGAACATGTATATTCAATGGTGTCACCTATCCGCCACAGAAGCGGCCGTCTTCATAAACTGGATTTTTTCTAAACAATGAACGGAGGAAGGAAAACAAATAGGTTATTGGTCGGAGGGGTTCGCTACACGGACCTTTGTAGACCTTCGGGAGGTCAAAGGAATCATTGTAGCCCTCAGGCCTTCGGCCTTCGGGGTACAATGATTCCTTTGACCTCCTTCAGGCCTACAAAGATCCGTGTAGCGAACCCCTCCGACCAATAACTTATAATATATATATATATATATATAATATATATATATATATATATATATATATATATATATATATATATATATATATATTATATATATATATATATATATATATATATATATATACACTTGAAGTGGGTTATCATGAATCAGGAAAATCCAAAGAAAGACAGAAAGAAACACGAATAGAAAGGTCAAGTACAAGACACTTTTTGTGTGATTGTGCTTTCAGTACGTTTTTCTATCTTTGTTGGGATTTTCTTTACCTCCTACACGCGTGAGTCACGCTATTCGTCTGGACTGAGTATCAGGAATTGAATTTCAGTCCACGTGAGAGACATCGCTCGTAGCAATCAGTTGTGACGGGGTTAACCTGTTCGCTGCCGAGAAAAATTCAACACCACCCAACTGCCTCTTGCTGAAACCACTTTCTGTCTGTGTTCCTTTGACGGTTCGGTATCACTGACGTTGAATGTATAATGATTACCGACAATAACGACAATCTGCGTCCGATGGCACTGAAGGGGTTAAGGAGTTTAACCCCTTCAGTGCCGAGAAAAAGTGAACACGATCCAACTGCAAGAGGCATGAGATCCTCGTGCGCCCCTGTAGTCGAGGGGGGGTGTCATGAGGATCTATGCCTCCTGCTGAGACCAATTTGTATCAACGTTCTTTAATGGCAGGGAATTCTGGTCGTCGAATAAACAAAGATTTCGGAAATAAAATATACTTCGGTATAGTAGTTTGTTGAAGAGATCTGCGCCATGTAGCTGTCGGTAGCGTTGTATTTTGAGGTGATTCCTATAGGAATCATCTCAACAAACAGCTTTATCGACAGCCAGGCGGCTATCTTTATTATCTGCAGTGTCTTGCCATGAAAGCCTAAGGGCCAGTAACTGAAAAAGCTACAGAAATCAAGTCAACAAACAGCGGCGAAGGGGTTAGCCGGTATTTCTCTTTTGCTGTCGGTACCATTGTTTGTTGAATAGTAATAATGATAACCCGTTTGCTGTCGGTACCTCTGTTTGTTGCGGTGATTCCTGTAGGAATCACCTCAACAAACAGCGTTTCCGACAGCCAAAGGGTTATCATTATTATATGCAGTGTCTTACTATGGAAGCCAAAAGGCCAGTAGCTGAAAAAGCTGGCGGCAGCGAAGAGCGGGAAGTCCACAACACTCATGGTGATGTCCGCAAAGGCCAGACTGATGATGAACATGTTTGATGACGTTCGCAAGCTTCGGAATCTGCAGCACATCAACACATCAAAAATGGTAAGTGTGGAATGAAATGACCGTCGTTTGGTAACAACAAAAAGACAAAAACTGTATCACAAGCAAAACCTTGCTCGAGAACTTTTACGCCAAAGATGACGCCTTCCACTTTTGTGAATTTCGACCTTAGGGCCTTACGGTAATCACAGGGTGACTTCCAGTCGCGCGACCCAGTCAGTTGCAGAGGAAGAGGCTCTTTGATTACAGGACAAAATGCAAAACTTTTCAGAGTTGTGCGTGTACTTTGTTGCTCCGAATTGTTCCTAATGGACACAACATGCGTCACCGGCAGTCTAAAACATTTCAGATGTCTTTGGTTACGTAAAAATGTAGACCGGAATCTACGTAAAAAAAAAATGTAGACCGGAAATCAACGTAAAAAAGTCTAGACCGGAGAGAACAAAGCTGTCCAATTTCAGCTTGCACGCACGCACGAAATATTTTAATAATATAAATTGCCTAGGTGTTGCCTTTTCAAAATTAGTCTGTCTTCTTCCACTGCAACACATCATAAAGCTTTAGGGATGCAATCCACGCTGGACTAATGGTTGCTACCAGTCAAATTCTGGAGGCGGCTTCTGGTACATGCGTTGTGTTTGCAATTTCAGGTTACGCCGCATGCCTACCTGAAGAGCCCCACCTTGAGGCGAAACCGGTCGTAGGCGGCAAAAACTTTAAATCTACTCAGCAGGTCCAAAATCTGTTTGGGAATATTTTCTAGCATCCCCCCTCGGGGGGAAGACTGGATATTCTCCAGCGGGTGGCGGGGCGCCTGGGGGTGGTCCCTATTGCTTTATGTGATAGGTGTTCAGTGGAAGGCTCAAAAGATCTAATAAGCGATGCAGTCACAAAAGGACAGCTGATGTCCTGATGACACAATGCAAGCTTACCAGCCTGGAATTCCATGGCATTAGCACAGCATTCTCAGAATTTATTAAAAAAATTATATATATATATATATATATATATATATATATATATATATATATATATATATATATATATATAATATATATATATATATATATATATATATATATATATATATTCTATAGCGCAATATCCCCAAAAAGAAAGGCTCAGAGCGCGTGAAAATGGTTAAAGCGACCTATTGGAGGCAGTAAAGAGTTAATAGTTGGCAATAAATCCTGTATGAATGTTCTTAGTATGTTCTTAGTATGTCTTACAATGATTTCGGAGAAAAGGGCTAATTTAAATCAGGTCAAACCTAATTAGTCCGCAACAACTGAGGTCGTGACAAAGTGACCCCGTTTTGTATGTGACGTAGGCGTGACGCAACACGCCTAACCCCTTCACTGACCCCGAGAAAAAATTTGGCCGCCACCCAACTGCAAGAGGTATAGATCCTCATGAGCCCCCGCAGTTGCGGGGGCTCATGAGGATCTATGCCTCTTATTGACGCCAATTTGTATCCATGTTTCTTGGACGACTGGGACTCGAAGCACGAACTGCGTCCACTATCAGTGAAATGGTTAACCCAATACCACGCTCTCATCTCGAGGAAGAGCTGCGGCAGATCAGCGGCATACATTCAAAATAAGAGGCATAGACAGCCACACAATATGATTGTGTTGTAATACATGTACACATTATGTCTTTTATTTCTTTGAACCGAAGCAGATCTCCGGAACTGAACATGCTGATTTAATTTTGTTATTGGTCGACCCATAAAAAGCTGCGTTCTGTGTTACGGTCGTAGATATTGTGTTGCATTACCTGCGCAGCTGAATGAGCTAATCCGTTCTGTTGACGCAGGCCATAGAGGCCTGAAGATGGTGCTTTGACTAAACACAAATCCGCTGCGCCACCGCGTGCGCTCAACCGCATCAAGCTCAATTCAGAATCTGAATTGGGCTAGATGCGATAGCGCGCACGCGGTGGCGCAGCGGATTTTCATTTAGCCAAAGCACCATCGTCAGGCCTCTTTGACGTAGGCCTACAAGGTGTGAGGGAATAGTCATACATATAAAGCATCTTCCGGTCTTCCATTTAACGATGATGTAATAAATTAATGCATAACATAGTGTCATAGAACGGAGTTCCCGTAAAAGTGGCTAAATGCTGCCAGCTAACCTCCTAAACAAGGTCTATCTGCAGCGCTGTTGACTGCTTTTAAGTCAAGTACAGATTAACTCATTCAGCCCGACGCACGTATTTCCCAAATTTTGGAGGCGTCATCTGTTGACTATGCACCAGTTGCAGGAAATGGACCGACCATGATAATTCAAGGGCAGTTCCAGATTAGCTTGGCGCCAACAGGCGCCAAGCTAATCTGGCACTACCCTTGAATTATCATGGACGGCCCATCTCCTGCTGTAGTGCGTCAGGGCTGAATGGGTTATGCTAGTGGCAGCATCATAATGCCTAAGGGGCCAATGTTTTGCTCGAAATCGTACTTTCAGATCGAAGAGAGTACAAGTTGGTACAGTACAAATATGCATTTTTTCATTGGCCAGTTCAGTTCAGTTCAGTTCAGTTCAGTTCAGTTCGATCAAGATGGAATCACTGAGCTCGAAAATGAGCATACGCGCTCCATCCCACGTTTTCCAAGTGTTGCCGGCATTGGCCAGTTCGAGTGAAGTAATCCCACTGCTGCATTTCTCAAATTTTGGAGGTGTCATCTAATGACTATGTGTCAATTGCAGGAGATGGATCACCCATGATAATTCAAGGGTAGTGCCAGATGGGCTTGGCGCCTGACGGCGCCAAGCTCATTTGGCACTACCCTTGAATTGTCATGGTCAGTCTATCTCCTGCTGCAGGGCCCCGGGGCTAAATTGGTTAAAATACAATGGCGACGGTGCAGTGGCGACACACACACTCACGTACGCCCGGCAGGCTAGCTCACACACACACACACACACACACACACACACACACACACACACACACACGCACACGCACGCACGCACACGCACTCATGCAAGCACGCACGCACGCACACACACACACACCAGCGCCGGATCAATCAGTTTTCAAGCTGGGGGGGGGGGTGCTCAACTTTTATTTTTTCTATTGCCAGGGTCTAGTATATATCAAAAGACCACAACCGAAACTGTTCTTCTGAAGTTTTTGAAAGTTTCTAACTGGTGTTACGTACGGCACTGAAACACAAGCGTTACACCATTTTAAACACACTTATTTATAGTTTGATGCCAGCCGAGGGGGCGGGGGGGGGGAGGGGGTGCTGTAGTACCAAAGCACCCCGCCCCCCTGGATCTGGCCCTGCACACACACACACACACACACACACACACACACACACACACACACACACACACACACACACACACACGCACACATTGTTGATACTATTCATTCTAGTTGATCGATTCATCCATTCATTCAGTCGTTAGTTTGTTGGAAGTTTGTTGAGCAGACACTTCGCTGATTGCCTGCTAGTCTGTTGATTGGCCTAATTAACAGAACAAATTACTGAATGAGAGCATCCGGTAAGCAAAAGGTCGTCGGGCCGATATCGACCGCAGTTGGCCCGCGCACAGCCGTGCGCGGGCCAACTACGGTCGATATCGGCCGGACGAACTATCGCACACTGACCTTACTACTGACCCTACACCTTGACCCTAGTCCACTCTATGCTTCTTGAAGATGTTTAACTCGTTCAGCCCGACGGCCGTATTTCCCAAATTTTGGAGGCGTCATCTAATAACTATGCGCCAGTTGCCGGCAGGAGATGGATCGACCTTGATAATTCAAGGGCAGTGCCAGATTAGCTTGGCGCCGACAGGCGCCAAGCTAATCTGGCAATACCCTTCAATTATCATGGTCGACCCATCTCCTGCTGTAGTGCGTCAGGGCTGAATGTGTTAAAGTGGTGTATATGCTTACAGTACAATCTGGTTATCCGCCGTGATTTCGCTCTCGTTTGGTGTTGGAAACGAAAGACCATTCATATTGAAAACTGAAATCTCCAGCTTTTGAAAAAGAATGGCCACTGGCCTTTCCCCAACTGGCCTTTCACCAAATGGCCTTTCCCCAACTGTTTTTAGGCTGAAGGAAAAGCAGAAATATTAATATGTTTGTGCGTTCTTAGAATAATACTGCAAAAAGTGGACATGCAATGAAATATTTGTTCGTTCGTTCGTTCTTTTGTCCGTCCGTCCATTCGTCTGCCTGTTTGTCCGTTTGTCCGTTCATTTCATTCTTTCGTGTTGTAATCAAAGACGTTATCTGCCGAAATGAATTTCTACTACTCATTTTCTTGTTTATGACTCCACGACCCGAGTAAATTCACTTATGTTCTACACGTTCATCAATATACCAGCGAAATCGTAAAAAGGCCTTGAAAGGGGCCCATAAATTCTTATTAAATGTCTGCCGTAACCAGGCGAGTGGTCGGACTTGTCAGATTTACCGCTGTTTATATCCAGAGTCCATCTTGTCCTGCCACTGGGGCATTTCGGGTCACGGCCAGAAGGAAAAAAACAAACTTGACGGGGTTGTTTTCGTTGTTGTTGTTGTTGTTATGTCTTCTCTACTTATTTCCCTTGTTGTTTCATGTCATAGCGGGAAAGGGGGGGGGGGGGGCGGGGTGGCATGGATGTACACATAATGAACGGTTCCATTTCTGACAGGATTTAAACAGTTGTTGCTTTTCCAGACATTCGAGTACGACGGAAAAGAAAAAAGCAATACCGACAATCTTTAACTCCATCACTGCCGAGAAATACTGAACACCACCCAACTGCAAGAGGTATAGATCCTCATGAACCCCAGCACCCGACGTCCACGCTATACGACACTTACGCAGCTATGCGTGGCCTTGAATGAGTTAACCCATTTAACCCCACGGCCGCATTTCTCAAATTTTGAAGGTGTTACCTAATGACTGTGTAACAGTTGCAGGGGATCGGTTAACCATTATGATTCAAGGGTAGTGCCAGAATAGCTTGGCGGCTTCAGACGTCAAGCTAATCTGGCTGTACCCTTGAATAACCATGGTCAACCCATCTCCTGCTGTAGGGACTCGGGGCCAAATGGTTAACTCGTTCGAGACGGGCTGGATCAGGATACGCGGGCTTCATGCCTGCGTGTACGAATGCCCAGGGCGCCTCGAACGAGCTGACAAGCAAAAGCATGTGAGAGAAGAAGTCCACAAAGCCATGCCCACTCGAGCAAAATAAGCGACATAAAGGTGCATTTGAAATGACAAGCTCTCTCTAATGGGCAGCTAACTACAGTTTGGCCTATTCATTGAATGCCTTGCCCATAACGCACTTTCTTTCTCTGCGTGTGCCGTCGCAATAACAAAAATTCATCCGCAAGAGGCATAGATTCTCATGAGCCCGTACGGTCGCAGGGACTCATGCGAATCTATGCCTCTTGCCAGAAGAGAGTTCTTCATCTGTATTTTCAAACGGAGTGTGGTTTTTTGTTGGGTTTTGTTTGTTTTTGTTTGTTTGTTTTTGTTGTTT
This sequence comes from Semisulcospira habei, assembly GCA_036245525.1. Classification (NCBI taxonomy): domain Eukaryota; kingdom Metazoa; phylum Mollusca; class Gastropoda; family Semisulcospiridae; genus Semisulcospira; species Semisulcospira habei. Next base: position 50,089,586 of record BTPG01000008.1, read on the forward strand.
TTTTGGGGGGGTGTTTTGTTTGTTTGTTTGTTTGTTTTTTGTTTGTTTGTTTGTTTTGTTTGTTTGTTTTTTTGGGGGGTTTTTTGTTTGTTTTTTTTTTTTTTTTTTTTTTTTTTGTTGTTGTTTTTTTTTGTTGTTTTTTTTTTGGGGGGGTAAGGCTAAGACTGTGTACTTCAAGAATACGGCAGGACTCGTCAGTATTGGTGGTGGTTGCTTGTTAGACTACGCGGTACAGAATACAGAAACGCCTGAACTACGTTTGACCCAAAAACAAATAATAATATTCGTCTGACTCTTGTGACTTGATACCTCTGTCCTTTGTAACTGGGTAGACGATAACCGGACATTTTGCATAAGGACTTTCATAAGGTCCTTATTTACGCATTGATTCGTGTGCGTATTAATGGCCATCAGTTGCCTATCATTGACTTTAACCCTTACCATTCTGATACACCCATTGCTTGAAATAAATTTGACTGATAGTTCAAGGGTGGTGCCAGAATAGCTTGGCGCCTGAGGCGCCAAGCGATTCTGGCACCACCCTGGAACTAAAACAGTTGATCTGTTTTCTAATCGGTAACGTAGCCTTCATAGGACGATAAGCAGATTTTACAAAATTAGCCTCAGGATGTCATGGGTTAAAGTGTAGGGTCCCGAATTATATATATATATATATATATATATATATATATATATATATATATATATATATATATATATATATATATATATATATATATATATATATATATATATATATATATATATATATATATATATATATATATAATTTTTCAATAAATTCTGAGAATGCTGTGCTACTGCCATGGAATTCCAGGCTGGTAAGCTTGCATTGTGTCATCAGGACTTCAGCTGTCCTTTTGTGACTGCATCGCTTATTAGATCTTTTGAGCCTTCCACTGAACACCTACTACATAAAGTAATAGGGACTACCCCCAGGCGCCCCGCAACCCGCTGAAGAATATCCAGTCCTCCCCCCGAGAGGGGAGGCTAGTGCATGAATATTCCCAAACAGATCTTGGACCTGCTGGATAGATTTAAGATTTTGCCGCCTACGACCGGTTTCAACCCAAGGTGGGTCTCATCAGGTAGGCATACGGCGTAACCTGAAATTGCAAACACAACGCATGTACTAGAAGCCACCTCCAGAATTTACCGGTAGCACCACTAGTACAAAGTGGATTGCATCCCTGAAACTTTATGAGGTGTTACAGTGGAAGAAGACAGACTAATTTTGAAAAGGCAACACCTAGGCAATTTTGTGGTACAATTATTCTTTACTTTTAACAAAGGCGTCGCCCAAAGTCAAAAAATGCACTCAATCAGAGTAGCTCCATGGGACATAATTTTTCAATAAATTCTAAAAATGCTGCTAATGCCATGGAATTCCAGGCTGGTAAGCTTGCATTGTGTCATCAGGACATCAGCTGTCCTTTTGTGACTGCATCGCTTATTATATCTTTTGAGCCTTCCACTTAACACCTACTACATAAAGTAATAGGGACTACCCCCAGGCGCCCCGCTGGAGAATATCCAGTCCTCCCCCCGAGAGGGGAGGCTAGTGCATGAATATTCCCAAACAGATCTTGGACCTGCTGGATAGATTTAAGATTTTGCCGCCTACGACCGGTTTCAACCCAAGGTGGGTCTCATCAGGTAGGCATACGGCGTAACCTGAAATTGCAAACACAACGCATGTACTAGAAGCCGCCTCCAGAATTTACCGGTAGCACCACTAGTACAAAGTGGATTGCATCCCTGAAACTTTATGAGGTGTTACAGTGGAAGCAGACAGACTAATTTTGAAAAGGCAACACCTAGGCAATTTTGTGGTACAATTATTCTTTACTTTTAACAAAGGCGTCGCCCAAAGCCTATATATATATATATATATATATATATATATATATATATATATATATATATATATATATATATATATATATATATATATATATATATATATATATATATATATATATATATATATATATATATATATATATATATATATATAATTTTTCATTAAATTCTGAGAATGCTGTGCTAATGCCATGGGATTCCAGTCTGGTAAGCTTGGCATTGTGTCATCAGGACATCAGCTGCCCTTTTGTGACTGCATTGCTTATTAGATATTTTGAGCCTTCCACTGAACACCTATTACATAAAGCAATAGGGACTACCCCCAGGCGCCCCGCCACCCGCTGGAGAATATCCAGTCCTCCCCTCCGGCCTTCCTCACTCCATCACTCTCACTCTCCAGCGCGTCCAGAACAATGCTGCCCGCCTCGTCCTCAGAAAGAAAAAATCCGACCACATCACTCCCCTGCTCAAGCTCCTTCACTGGCTCCCCATCCCCCAACGCATCCAATACAAGATTCTGTCTCTCTGCTACAAATCCCTGAACAACTACGCTCCTGCCTATCTCTCCAACTTACTTCACCCCTACACTCCTCCCCGCTCCCTCCGACCCTCTCCGCCTCCTCATCCCCCGCACCAAACTCAGCACTTTCGGCCCCCGCTCCTTCTCAGTATACGGTCCATCCATCTGGAACACTCCCACTCTCTCTCCGTCAGAAACACTCGCTCTCCTCCTTCCAGTCCGCCCTCAAAACTCACCTCTTTCAACAGTTCTAGCACTATATCACACACTCCCCACCCCAAGCTGACCGTCGTAATGTATTTTCACTATTTGTGTTACGTGAGTCATTGTCTAAAGCGTGCGCATGCGTGTGCGAGTTGTGAGTGCGCGCTTAGAGTTATAATTATTATAAGATAAGCGCATTATAAATACCGTAATTATTATTATTATTATTAGATAGAAAATATTCCCAAACAGACATTGGACCTGCTGAGTAGATTTAAAGTTTTTGCCGCCTACGACCGGTTTCGCCCCAAGAGGGGGCTCTTCAGATAGGCATACGGCGTAACCTGAAATTGCAAACACAACGTATGTACTAGAAGCCGCCTCCAGAATGTACTGGTAGCACCACTAATACAAAGTGGATTGCATCCCTAAAGCTTTATGATGTGTTGCAGTGGAAGAAGACAAACTAATTTTGAAAAGGCAACACCTAGGCAATTTTGT
>BTPG01000008.1:50093094-50109820 GCA_036245525.1 Semisulcospira habei
GCCATCGGGCCGATGTCGGTCGCCCTTGCCCCTCGCACGGCTGTGCGCGGGCAACGGGGGCCGACGACGGCCCGATTGCCTTTTGCGCATTAGGTTTATGATCAGTGTCTTGATCGTTGCCAAACACACGCACATTCCTTCACGGAAATAGCTCATGAGAGAGAGAGAGAGAGAGAGAGAGAGAGAGGAGAGAGAGAGAGAGAGAGAGAGAGAGAGAGAGAGAGAGAGCGAGAGAGAGAGAGAGAGAGACTATGATGATGATGATGATGATGATGAAACGTTTTTATTCAGGATAAAAACTTTTAGGCATAGCAATGCCTATCTTCCAAACTGTCCTGCTACTCTACACATATAAAAATACATAAGACGATACAGCAAAAGATAAAATATATATAAGTACCCATAACCCCCCCCCCCCCCCCCCCACCATCAGAAAGAAAAATAAATAAATAAATAAATAAAATAAAATACAAAAAGAATTAAAACAATATATGTACGTGAGAGAGAGAGAGAGAGAGAGAGAGAGAGAGAGAGAGAGAGAGAGAGAGAGAGAGAGAGACTTCAGTGTCATGGCCGGCCAGTTCCACACTGGTTGTCTCCCTCGATTCGCTGCAGCGGCAGCGAATTAAGGGAGACAACAATGGTGGGTAATCCATTTCCTGCTGTAGTTTAAAAATCTCAATAGGCGAACGCCTTAAAAATACAACCGAAAATGTCTTTACCGTTAACTTCAGGATATATTATGCATGAGGGAATTTTGTTTATTATTGAAACGGATTCACAGACACACGCTCCATTCCATTTTCTATTCAAGTAAACAAAACAAGCATTCGAAAACACAGCACAATACCGCCTACACCCAAGAAAAGTGTTCAAAAATATAGCACAATTAGGCATTGAATCGTCTGTGCTGGGTTACTTCGAGGGCTACATCGTGGTTTGTAGTCCTATGAAGATGATTATCAGACCGACGCGCCGAAGGCGCGGAGGTCTGATAATCAGCTTCAGAGGACTACAAACCACGATGTAAACCGAGAAGTAAACCAACACAGACGGTTAAATGTCATTGTCGTTCAGTCTAAATTAAGCATTATTTGAAGCCTCAAATGTGTATCTCAGTGACGTCAGGAGTAAAACGGAAAATATTTCTGACGTCAGACTGTATATTTTGGCGGAAATACACAGGGGACGCGACTCTTTGTGAATAAGCCGCTACCATGCCCGGTCGAGCAAACGTGCTTGCCTTTTGCCGCTGGAATTTCAAACGTTTACCAGGGGTACTGTTTTTAGGCAGCCTGTGACAATATCAGAATCTGTAGCAATCAAGTGCGAACTTTTCTCACTGGGTTCAAGTGATAGAACTTCTAAATTCTGAGCGCAGTACTGCGTGGCAAGCGACTGGATTTACGGTAGGTCTGATTTCGTACAGGAAGCATGTTAGCATCTTTCGCCAACCAGTACTGAGCTTATACACGCATTCAACAATGACTCAACAAAACGTGAAATGTCAGATCTGTCACATTTTTTTTCTTTATTTCTCTTTCTCTTTTTCTGCATAAGTGGCAACAGTCTTTGATTTCTAAACAGCATACGTGTTGACATGGAGCACAATGGAAAGTTTCGAGCTCATGGCTGTCTCAGTTCAGAGTTTAAAATTGCGACACATTTGTGCAGCACTTGTATAGTGTGCCCACCGCTTGAGTCATGTCGAAACAAGGTACATTTCATTTATTTCCCTATCGTCTACCACAATATGATCTTGTGTTTTCCGGTTATTTATATGATGTAAGGTGCCGGATAGCCCTGATCAAAGCGGTCAGACGAAAGACCTAGGACAGATTCGTGCGCGATACTAGAACTGAGGATTGGCCAGCTGATTAAAAATGACAGGTACATTGAACCCCCTGCGATTTTTGTATGCTGACCAATCACAGTGTCGGAAAAAGGAGTGACTGAACGACAATGCAGCCTGCTGTTCTAATTACACCCCATACATAGCACTAGAACGTTCAGAGCCAAATCTGGCAAATGACATTTCCGATAGTCAGATCGACCGTGATAGCTGGTGTCTACTAGTGTCTAATTAGCTTGTCGCCTAGTACAATTCAACTGTTACGGTCAATTCATCAAATGTGTTTTTGTCATTATCCTCTTCAGTGCCAGTGGATCACGGTGTTTTTTTTTTGTTTTTTTTAAGTCCTTTCTATTTATAGAATGGCCTTTTTAGGACAGGTCGCGGTGGGGCGAATTTAATAGACTGTCCATGATGTCAAAGGCCGGCAGGCTAAACTTCTAACAATTGAAGTAACAAGATAAAAATTACGTCATGTCTAGTTACGCTAACCTCGCTGCTGAACGTACAATTGGCGCGAAGCGCCGCCGTATGTGCGTATATGTATGTTGTTATGTGTGTGCGTATCTATGTAAACAAGAGAATCTCCGATATTTCTGTACACACAAGCTTGAAACTTGGCGAAATACTTTCTTAAGTAGGTGGCTAAGAGAGCCTCCGAGCATATTGTAATTGAATGTCTCATTGAAGATATAAACAACCGTTTATTGGAAGTCGGTTGACCCAGATTAGAGAACGTAATTTTTGTCATAAATTATTTACTTGAACCTTTGCATGTAGCTAGCTTGGAGAGAGACATTGGATGAGTTTGTTAGCCAGCTTTGTATCCTTTCAACTTCTTAGTAAAAATTAATTATTTTCAGAAAAAAATTAAAACAGTAAAAACCTTGACTTCTAGAGAAAGTCAGACAGTGGCGGTGACGTAAAAGAGGCAACTCCGTCACCACGCAGACACTGACATAATACTCTAAATATGACGTCATTCTCTCTCTCGCGCGCGTCTCTCTCTCGCGCGCGTCTCTCTCTCGCGCGCGTCTCTCTCTCTCTCTCTCTCTCTCTCTCTCTCTCTCTCTCTCTCTCTCTCTCTCTCTCTCTCTCTCTCTCTCTCTCTCTCTCTCTCTCTCTCTCTCTCTCTCTCTCTCTCTCTCTCTCTCACGGGTCTGACCACGCCAGCAGCCAGCAGCAGCGTAATAATAACAAAGTGTCTCCAGGGGAGCAAATACTGCGACATACAGTGCAGAGTACACCACCACGCTGGTCATTGAAGACTTTGTTGTTCGCAACATCAAGGCAAAGAAGATGCCCACCTACCCTATAGAAAAAGTAGACGTATTATCTGTCTCTGGCCTGCGGACTGTCCACCTGCTGAACTGGCTCCAGCGACAACACGCGTCCCACACAGCGGTGGCACTGGTGACCTTCCACGTGGGGATCAACGACTGCAAACAGAAGGAAGTGACCAGCGCTGTGTGGGAACAGCTCGTCCGGGAATGCACTGAGGCGGGTATTTCCCGGCGCTCGTCTGCAGGCATCCTCCATCCTGCCGACCGACAGTAGACACCAGTTGTACAGGGCCATCACCTCCTCTAACAGTAACCTGTTCCATGTGTGCAGAAAGCTGGGTGTCACACTAATAGACAACACTCAGATCGTTACTGCTGTTGATGGGTTGCCGCGTAGAAAACTACAGGCGCGGTGACCCCATCCATTCTAGTCGCCAGGGCACCATCAGTCTGGCCCTCAACATAAAGAGAGGCGGGCCAGCTACTGACGTCACCCCACCCAACAACCAGACTGCAGGTGGTGGCCGTGACCGCCGTCAGCGACGTGAAGGACACGCTGGCACCACCAACACTTACGCTAATGTCGCAGCCGGCAGACAGTCAGTGTCCGCTGCAGCACCCAAAAAATCACTCTGTGGTGCATCCAGCTTCGGTGCTGCAACGGAGAGTCAAGGTGGCCTGTCAGTGTCCTCTGCTGTAGCACCAAGTCGGGAATCACAGTACAGCGATTCCAGATTTGGTGGTACAGCAGAGTCAATGTGAGTAGAAAGCTGGGTGTCACACTAATAGACAACACTCAGATCGTTACTGGGGGCGGTCCGTGGCGCAGTGGTTAAGGCGCCTGCCACCAATGCCAAAGGTGCGTGGTTCGATACCGGGTTCCGGCGTTGGACTTTTCTCCTCTGGTAAGTGTCACCGTTAATTCGGGCGGACCGTCGGGGGTTCTTTCTCCGGGTACTCCGGTTCTTCCACCCCCCCCCCCACCCCCCTCACTTTGGTACCGGTCTCAGGCCACTTTACAAATTTCAAATACAAGCGATCAAACATCTCTGTAACTTCAGTAGCTGACTGGCCCTTCGTGTGTCTTGTACTGTGTTTGTCTTAAATGGCGTAAATCCGTGTCTGTTTCGTGAGTGTGTGTGTTGGGTTTCAGGCGCGGCGCTTTGAGTCGATTTCCCCAAAATTGAGAAAAAGCGCCTATATAATAACGGTATTATTATTTTATTATTAGTAGCTATCAGCAACAAATGCCGGGCCAGTATCCTATGTGGCAGCAACCGCCACTACCACCATACAGAGGCGCATTTCCACAGTATCGCGAGGCGGGTCCATAGGGACACTTCAGCATGACGCAACCAACGTATCCTTTCAGCGTCCCCCCGCTCACATACACGCCATGGACGATTCTCAACGAATATTCATGAGGTGAAGGTCGCATCGAAAGCGAGGCTATCTGGGGAACATGTGGGAGGGGCAGGCAGTACTTTCATGGCGATAGAGAAGGAGCAGTCGAAGCGCAGATCGAAACACCATTGCGTTGTTCCTGTGTGCACATCAAATAGAGCACAGAATATTGAAAACGCGAAACTTTTATTTCATACTTTTCTAAAACTGAGCAACCGAAACTCAACGGAGGAAGGAGTGGTTGATCCGAATTCATCTGCTCGTGTGTGGGTGCATGTGCAGTGTGTTGGGTGTGAGAGAAACTTGCATGTATAGACTTTATGGTCTACAGCAGAAACTGTTTTGAGCGACCATCCTTACAACAGATCCCCTGTCTTTACAGACCAACATTTGGGTGGCTGCAGCCCGGGTGACACTGTTTGCCCTACAAGACCTCTCTTGAGAGAGCATGAGATGTTTAAGGCCACTTTCTTCTAGCAAAAATGGTGATAGCCAGAACAGGTTCTGCTGTGTTAACATTTATATTTGTTGTTGTAAAATTTAAGTTAGGTGCCTGTTCTCACGTGTGTATGTGTGCGTGTTTTGCTATAGAATGTCATTGTATTAAAGTTTTGGCTTACAATCTTGATTCCAAGAAAACAGGGGATCAGCTGTGATAGCTTAAGGGTATTGTCTGATCAGCTTAACACATGAAAATACCATGGCACTACCCTTCAAATGTCATAGTTGATCCCTTTAGATGATTGAGTAGTGCTGCCACACTCAAACACACACACACACACACACACACACACACACACACACACACACACACACACACACACACTCACACACCCACACTTACACACACACACACACACACACACACACACACACACACACACACACACACACACAGAGTGATGAATGTCACATATTTAATTCTGCTGCAGAAATCTGACTTCGACAATTTTAACCCTTTAGCTGTCAGCAGCGATTTGGTTGAAATGATGCCTGTGAAAAACACTTCTGAAATTGCTACCAACTGCGAAATGGTTAAGAGAGGACAAACACTTGTACATAGTGTTAACCCGCTAGCTTATATATCTACCTGACGCACCCCCACACATGCTTGAATTCACCAAACTGGAAACATTAAAGGGGGGGGGGGGGGGGGGGCGGGGGCAGCATGGGACAACACCAAGTAGGTCCGCAACCGATAATTGAATTCAAACTGTGTTGTTTTTCGCTGGCTAAATTCACAAAATATAACCGAGTTGACCCCTCCAACAATGTTAATGTGCTGTCAAATGTTTGGAAAAAAAAAGTGTGCACTCAGTATGTTACAAGTTCCGTGTAAGCTTTGACAAAACACTCATATATCTCAAATGTGTAGAAGAATATCCTAAAACCACAATCTTCTGAATGCTCAATCTGCTGACCAGTTTCTTCGAACACAATTCAATCAAGCTTCAGTGCAAATGGCTGTGATTGGTTTACAGGGGAGTGATTTTTATATGTGGTCAGATAATTTGCTAATGCTCAAAATACGGAATAATTCTAAGGCCTCGACGTTCTGCGCTTTCACTCGCCATGTTGCTGTCGCGCGTCTAGCCCCAGATAGCCTCGTTTTCGCGCACGCGACCTTTTGACCCCAAGCTCATTAAGAATCGTCCATACGCACAGCAGGAACTTTGGGCACAGTACAGCCACACCGTGCGTGTGTATTAGACTCATTTCCAGAACATTCAGTTACTCTTCCTTACATAACTTTGTGCTTTACTTTCCAGGCTAACACTGAACAATATCGAATTGATTTTCTTGCGTGTCATTGCTCATAATTATTGTGTTTGCGCAGAGACGTATTCATTTGTTTTAACTTCAACCACTGCACGTGGTCCAATATTAACATGGTCATCCTTTTGACTTCTGCCGACAGTACTCGTGAATACCGATCTTCTCACTCTGTGCGATTTGTGACGCTTATAGCACTCTACTTGTGCACCGTGACACTTTCTCTACTAGTGCTCTACGTATATTCACACTACGATCATATCTGTGTCCTTTCGCAGCGCTGACTTTATTTCCCTATCGCTCAGCGGGGTCGTTTAGCTTTGACTGTTGAAGTGTGCTAAAGGGATTAGTCCCTTTTAGTGACCGTTAGTGACCGGTAGTGAGGTCTATATCAGTGAATGTGTAGAAGAAACTCTTTTTTTCACTTGCCTCCCACATTCTGTGTGTTAGAGCGGACTGATATTCTTTTGCTTGTTTTATTATTTTAGCTCTTATTTGCCTTTGTATCATTTATAAGCTTTTTATTAGTACTCTTTAGTTTTGACATACATTAGCAATCATGGTGTATGATCGCCAGTTACATATTGGCCATTTAAATGTTTATCATTTAACTAACAAAGTTCCCGATCTGTGTGTTCTCTTGAGTCAGCCCAATCCCGGCATTTCACTTGTTTGGTGTAACGGAATCGCGTCTCAATCGTAACATCAGCGATAAGGCCGTTTCTATCCAGGACTTCACTGTACTGCGCCGCGATGCTGAATACCCGGGACATACGGGTACTGCAGTATACATTCATAATTCAATTAGCGGTATTACTTGCAGGCGTGGGGACCTGGAGTCAAAAACCGTAGAATGCATTTGGGTTGAGTTAAGGGCAAACAAATCCAGCCCCGTGCTGGTCGGGTACATTTACAGGAACCCAGCATCAACATTTCAATGGTTCGACGACTTTATCGCCATGATGGATAAGGTCAGACAGTCCAGCTCTGAAATTTTGATCCTAGGCGATTTCAATATTAACATGTTTTTGAATAACCCTGCTTGGGAGTGCACCGTGTCTATGTTTGGTTTAAAGCAGCTAGTTAAAACTGCAACTCGTGTTGGTCCAACTTCCTCCACCCTTATAGACCACATATATATATACAACCACTCAATCAAGGGTGATGGGAGTTGACGTGCCTCAGGTAGGGATTAGCGATCACTACCCGGTGTGCTGTTGCTGGGCATTGAAAGCGGGTAATTCATTCCAAAAACATCAGCACACGACTATTAGATACAGCTCACTTAAACACTTCAACAAGGAAACATTTTTTTGTGATTTAAGTAGCGCGCCCTTTGATACAGTGTACTACCATAATGACCCCAACGATGCTTTGTCTGAGGGGTACGGATTGTTCCTTCGTGTTCTCGATAAACACGCTCCATTCAGAGAGAAACGGGTGAAGAACCCCCAGCTTCCCGCCTGATTAAGTAAGGAAATCAAGGATGCCATGCAGCTCCGAGATGACTATAAAAGAAATAAGGATTTTGTAGCTTATCAAAGTCAAAGAAACCATGTTAAATATTTAGTGAGGAAAGCTCAAAGGTCACTTTTTCACCGTCTTATGAACGGCAAGAAAGATGTCGTATCTGTGTGGCGAGCGATCAATGCTTTTACGAGGTCCAAAAATACCGCACAATGTACACAGTTATCAGCTGATACCTTGAATCAGCATTTCCTTTCGGCTGCCAGTACGTTGCTACAACTAAACACATATTCTGGTCAATCTTCATCTGTGTCAGAAAAGCTAAAGACGTTTTGTGCAGAACGGCTTGACCCTGATACATCATTCAGCATTCCCGTGTTAACGATATACGACGTGGGAAAATCCATCTCGTACTTAAAGAACAAACGTACGTCTGGCCATGATGGTATTAGTAGCACAGTTCTGAAAACGGCCCTACCGTATATTGTAGATACTTTGACATAAATATATAACCTTTGCATAAAGCTTCTCTAAAAACATCCAAAGTGATCCCACGACCTAAAACGAAAAACCTTGCCGACCCTAACAAGTTCAGGCCCATTTCGCTACTGTCAACACTGTCTAAACCGATAGAAAGACACATTCACACACACTTACAACATTTTCTAGAAAAACACAAACTCATACATCCATTACAATCTGGCTTTCGGCGGAAACACTCCTGTCACACAGCATTGGTACATCAAGTTGACAGATGGCTTACTGCCATGAATAGCAGTCAAATGACTGAAGCAGTATTTTTGGACTTTTCAAAAGCATTTGACCTCGTGAATCATAAACGTTTAGTTAAAAAACTTACTGTCTATCAACTAAGCACAGACACACTTACCTTCCTTACGTCATATCTGCATGGGCGTATGCAGTATGTCTACGTGAATTGTAAAAACTCATCTGAGGGGGTGATAGAGCATGGAGTACCACAGGGATCGATTCTTTGTCCATTATTGTTCTCTGTCTTCATAAACGACCTTCCATTACATATATCTGACTCCAGTGTAACTTGCAGTCTTTTTGCAGACGATGGAACACTGGACGTTTCGTCATCAGATATAACATGTATGGTGAAGACTCTCCAGGACAGTTTAAATGAGGTATATGAATGGTGCAGAAATAACGACATGATACCTAATCCCACTAAAACCAAATGCATGCTGATTACCACACGGCAAGAGCATCAGTTGAACTCCCAACCCCTCCAACTAACACTTAACGGCCAGCCTATGGAGCAAGTCCGGGAACAACGCGTGCTTGGAATCAACTTGGATGACAAGTTGTGTTGGCAAGGCCACTTTACTAAACTGTGTAAAATAGTATCTAAAAATGTATTCCTCCTGTCGAAATTGAGACACTTCGCTGATGAGCCAACAAGGAAACTCTTCTACTATGCCCATATTCAGTCACATTTGGATTATGCCTCATCTATTTGGGACGGTAGTAGGGATGCTAATTTAAAAAGTCTGAACTCGCTCCACAGAAGAGCCATTAAACTAATAGTTGACAGACCCTCGGAAGTCATTAGTACTGACAACAAGTTCATAAGCTGTTAGACATTTTGCCACTTGAAAAACAGTTTATGTATATAATAAGTTGGTGCTCATGCGCAAAATCACCCTCTCAGAAACACCAGCCTATCTCAATAGTTTGTTCTACTTTGCTCATACAAGGTTCAGTCGAACACCAGGGAACAATCTTGTAGAACCGATGCCTCGGCTGGACATTTATAGGTCTTCATTGTCCTATTCTGGTGCAAAGTTATGCAACTCCATTCCTGCGGATGTTAGAGCCGAGCCATCGCTTAAAAGTTACAAGACCAAGCTGCTGAAACATCTAGGCAAAACTTAATTTTTCTTTTATTTTTTGTTTTTATCTTTATTCTTGGATGTAGCATTTCACGCCTTGTGCGGCATTTCACGGATAGTCTGCATTCTCTTGTAACATTTATGAACGCGTGTAATTTACCGCTGGGGTGTAGAGTGTTCATGGAGAAGTAGTACCTTTGACTTTTCAGCCAGCAGCGCCTCTTGGGGCAGGCGGGAGCACTGGTCTTCACATGGCACTCAACTCTCACAGCTGGCTCCAGGTCCTTTACCTAGCCACACCCTGGTAACCGCTTCTGCTGGCGGGCGAAACGTTGTGAGGGGCTGACGCGTCTCTCAGTCAGTTGAAATACTTGGAGAGGAGACGGGCGCCGCCAAGTTCGCCTAAGCCCATTGAAAGGACTGATGGACAAGCAACAGAATAAGAATAACATGCCGGATCGGTCGGGGCCCGGATCACCAACGACCGCGCACCCCATTGGAGGTCTCCAGGGTGGGGGCGACAAGTGTGTTACTGGAACCAAACCCACCATCAAGCTGCCCACGCAAGGAATAACTATCGGAACTTGGAACGTTCGCACACTCTACCAGTGCGGCAAAGTGAAGGAACTCACCCACGAGTTGAAGCGCTATCGCTGGGACATTGTAGGACTTGCAGAAGTTCGATGGACAGGCTTCGGAGAAACAACAACAGATGAAGGCTATAAAATCTGGTTCAGCGGAAAAGAAACCAAGCACGAACATGGCGTAGCTTTTATCGTAAGGAAAGAGGTGGCTGGAACTGTCATCAGCTGCACCCCCGTGTCAAGCAGACTAATCTCCATCCGCATCTCCGCCCGACCGCACAACATCACTATCATTCAAGTATACGCTCCAACAGCAGATCATGATGATGAAGAATTAGAAGAATTTTACGAACAACTGGACAACATCATCAAGAAAACACCTAAGAAAGACATTCTGACTGTCCTCGGTGACTGGAATGCAAAGATCGGCCCTGACGCCTACCAACAATGGGCAGGAACAGCTGGCAAGTTTGGCCTTGGAGAAACAAACGACAGAGGCCTGCGACTTTTAGAGTTCGCACAGAGTCACCGTCTCACCGTTGCTAATACCCTCCATCCACACAAGAAGTCAAGAACAGTGACATGGCAATCGCCAGGAGGCCTGGTCCATAACCAGATTGACTTCATCTTGCTGCCTCGACGATTCAAATCCAGCATTAACAAAGCACAAACGAGGTCCTTTCCTGGCGCTGATATTGGCAGCGACCACAACCTCGTCCTTACTAGCCTCAAGTTGAAGCTGGCATTGAAACGAGATAGCAAGAGCCCTCGCATCAGATTCGACCTCCAGAAGCTAAAAGACCCGGAAGTAGAAGAGCTCTTCCAAGCCCAGGTGGGAGGCAGATTTGCAGCCTTGGCTACTTTGGACTGTGACGTAGACACCCTTGCTGGAAATATAAAAGAGGTGTTACTTTCTACAGCAGAAGAAGTGCTGGGGAAGCAGAGGAAGCGCAAACAGCCCTGGGTCACCGATGACATCCTCGATCTCTGTGATGAGAGGAGAGCCTGGAAGAAAAAGAGAGGCCAAGACCTCACATCAGCAAACAAGTACAGACTTGTCAACAAGAAGATCAGGAAGAGGATGAAAGAAGCCAAAGAAGATTGGATTGAAGACCAGTGTTGTAGCGTGGAAGAGGGCATGGCAAACGGCAACAGCAAGAAGGCTTATGAAACGCTAAGGACCCTCACCAAGACTCAACAGCGAACAGCCACAGTCATCGAAGACAGCAGCGGCCAACTCCTTACGGAAAACACTGCTGTACTAAACAGATGGACTGAGTACTGCCGAGACTTGTATAACTACAAGGCTGAGCCAGACACCAGCATCCTCCAAAACAACCAGGCTGGGGCCAGGAAGGCTGAAGACCTGCCAGTGTTAGCTGAAGAGGTGGAAGCAGCCGTACGCGGCCTGAAGGGAGGAAAGTCTCCAGGTGTAGACAACGTACCTGCTGAACTGTTGAAACATGGAGGAGAAGTAACAACGAAGGTCCTCACTACACTCTGTCAAAAGATCTGGGAGCAAAAGAAATGGCCAGTAGAATGGACACAGTCTCTAGTGATCCCGCTCCCCAAGAAAGGAAACCTGAAACAGTGCCAGAACTACAGAACTATCAGTCTGATAAGTCACCCTAGCAAAGTAATGCTTAGAATCATTCTCAACCGCCTCAAAACTTTCGCCGAGGAACTGCTGGCAGAAGAACAGGCTGGCTTCAGAGTTAGAAGAAGCACTGTAGAGCAGATTTTCAACTGCCGCGTCCTGATCGAGAAACATCTGCAGCATCAGCGCGAACTCTACCACAACTTCATTGATTTCAGGAAAGCATTTGATCGCGTCTGGCACGACGGACTCTGGCAAGTCATGAGATCGTTCAACATAGAGGAGGGAGTGATCCAAATGATAGAAGCGCTTTACAAGAACGCATGCAGCGCGGTTCTACTTAACAATCAGTCAGGCGAGTTCTTCAGGACGACGATCGGTGTCCGTCAAGGATGCCTGCTCTCTCCTGTCCTTTTCAACATATTCCTGGAGAAGATCATGCAGGAAACCCTCCACGACCACCATACTTCAATCTCTATTGGTGGCAGATCCCTGTGCAATCTTCGATTCGCAGACGACATTGACCTCATGGCAGGCAGCAATAGTGAGCTCCAAAACCTGACAGACAAACTTTCAAGTAGCGCAGGTTCTTATGGCATGGAGATCAGTACGGATAAAAGCAAAGTGATGATCAACACCACAAGCGACAGCAGCAGCAACATTCACATGAACGGCCAGAAGCTAGAAGAGGTCAATAGCTTCAAGTACTTGGGAGCCACCCTGTCCAAAGACGGTAGTTGCATAGCAGAGATCCGTATCAGGATAGGTACAGCAACATCCGCAATGGCCAGGCTGGACAGGATATGGCGAAGTAACTCCATCAGCTTCACCATCAAGTACAGGCTTTACAAGTCCCTCGTAGTGTCTATTCTACTCTACGGCTGTGAGACTTGGACACTGCTTGCAGACTCAGAAAAGAAAATCCAGGCCTTTGAGAACAAGTGCCTGAGGAAGTTGCTCCGCATCTCGTACCGCGAGCACAAGACCAACGAATATGTACGGAGCATCGTCACTTCCCTGGTGGGCCCACATGAACCCCTTCTGGCAACCGTGAAACGGCGCAAGCTTGCTTGGTTTGGCCACGTGACCCGACACAACACCTTGTCCAAGACTATCCTCCAAGGCACTCTCGAAGGAAGTCGTCGGCGAGGTCGTCAGAGAAAGAGTTGGGTCGCAAACATAAAAGAATGGACCGAACTCGAGATGCCAGACTTGCTTGCCACCGCCCAAAATAGAACTCAGTGGAGAGCACTGTCTGTTGCTGCTGCCTTTCAGTCCCCCCAACGCCCAGTTCGGGCAAGGGACTGATGATGATGATGATGATGATTCCAGCAAGCCGCATTATGTAATATCCATTACCCCACGCAATCGGCTGGCCAGACGGGATGCCGTCGATAGATACAGTTGAGACATAAGATTACTATACTGCAGACTGTAGCAGCTAGCTGTGCGCGGTTTTGGCGCGGCGGGCAGGCCGCTATCGCATGTGTGTGTGTTTGTCTATGTGTGTGCGAGTGTGTGCGTATGTGTGTGTGCACGCGCGCATCCGTACGTGCTTACGCGCGCGCGCGCGCGCGCGCGTGTGTGTGTGTGTGTGTGTGTGTGTGTGTGTTTGTGTGTGTCTGTGTTATGTGTGTTTGTTGGAGCGAGTCGTGTTGATTTTCATGATGAGAACAATAGCGGTTTCATGTACAAAAACCGTTATGCTTACATTTGCTGTAGTATACTTTTGAGTGATAGCAATGTATGTGTACGTGATATATAACAAAATGATGAGTCTGTGTGTGTGTGTGTGTGTGTGTGTGTGTGTGTGTGTGTGTGTGTGTGTGTGTGTGTGTGTGTGTGTGTGTGTGTGTGTGTGTAGAGGGTTGTGCAGGCTTGGCTTGGCGCCTGTAGGCTACACGTTAACCTGGCACAAACCTGTACACGCGGCAATTGCACACGGGCGTACGTGCGTGTGTGTGCGTGTGTGTGTGTGTGTGTGTGTGTGTGTGTGTGTGTGTGTGTGTGTGTGTGTGTGTGTGTGTGTGTGTGCGTACACCAAATGACTGAACTGGGTTACTTTCTTTACCATCCTTATGCAATCTGGGTCTGTGTAAAATTTTGGGTGGCCAGATCAGACACCCATTTTTTCTGAGGGTTGTTTCTGTATTATCTTTCATTCAAAATTCAGAAAAAAATATCAAAATACGATGTGCCCATTTTAACAGATTTACTTCATCGTTGTGTTTCAGGGATGCCCTGGGCCTGTGTGTGGACACGGAAGCGGCCGGAGTGTTTTCAGATCAAATTGGTCCAACACCGATGAACGGAGTTCCTTCCCTTGCTTAAACGTCTTTCGTCTCCAACGGACGCACCGGTCATTCTCTCGCATTTGCAGAGGTATTTTATGCAATATTTCTTAGTTAAGAGCACGCCCAAATGTACTTGTTCAGTGCAGTTATTTAACTGAGAGATGCCTCCAATCCCCGTACCCGTTTGGCCCAGAAAAATAAGGCGTCTGCTTTCAAACGTGTCTTCGGCCGCACCGGCCGGGCCTGACCGTTGAGTCTTGTAGTAAATGATAATAGAACCCCACGATTTTAACAAAAGCTTTCTTCTTCAATGAAAGGAATTCGTTCAATAACCCCATTACAAGGTCAATCTGCCACGCGATTTTGTTTCTTCTTTCTTTTTTTTCTGACGTGTTAACTTGCCACATGCATGCACAGTAACTATCAGTTGACTTTTTTTTTTTTTTTAAAAACAAAAATGGCGCCAGATTTCAATCCTCGTTCGCAAAACTGCCTCGCGATTCGAAGAACGAACGTCCACAAACAGGTCTCGTTTAGGAATGTGCAACTGAAGTATCGCTTTTTACTGTATTGCCAGTTTTTAGTTCTCAGGGTCACCCTGGTCAGCCCCACAGGGTGGGTTTTTCTCTCAATTCTGGGGCATGCATGTGTTTCTGTCTACCCTTTGTCCATTCACCTGTATAAATTTGCCTTTTTAAAACTCTCCCTACTGTCTGCACTGCCTGTAGCTCTTGATATTGGATGTGTGTTGCTAAATGGTCTTAGCTTTATGTCTTGGCCCCATGTGTTAGGTTTATTTAACTCATTCTACCCCAGACACACCACGGCAGGATAAGGATCCACCATGATAGTTCAAGGGTGATGCCAGAATAGCTTGGCGCCTACGGGCGCCAAGCTATTCTGGCATCTCCCTTGAACTATCATGGTCGATCTGTGCCCTGCACTGCAATGCAGTCTTGAGAGGACAGGGGCAAAATTTAAGGATTTTGGTGTTGGGGTAGAATGAGTTAACGTATTTGACCGGCAGGCGACATACATGGCAATGTTCTGTTTAGGTGGGTTTTTTTTCACAAGCAGTGCAGGCACGTCCTGAGAAAGCCTAGTGGCTGTCGGGACGTTAAGCAATGTACAATCAATCTGATTCAAAATGTCAGTTGGTTTACATGGTTGTATTGGACATGTTCTCAGCAACACCATTTTGGTCACACCGGCTCAGGACTTTCTGGCACACACCCAGCGCCGGATGGCAGCAGGATGTCCAAACCCATCGGGATCTATGCTGCAGAATCATGGCCCCCCCAGCCTCTGCCACAGAGGGTGCGTCTGGTAGGAGGGTGCATGGACGGCAGCGGAATGCTCCCAATTACAAACTGGTAAGTAAAGTGATTCTATGATCATCTTCATTTTATTGGCTGGCGTGCGTGCGAAGCAAAAGTGAGTTTATGTTCTGGGCCACTGGTCGTCCGTCCGTCGTCCATGGTAAACTTTAACTCATTCTACCCCAACACCAAAATCCTTAAATTTTGCCCCTGTCCTCTCAAGACCGCATTGCAGCGCAGGACACAGATCGACCATGATAGTTCAAGGGTGATGCCAGAATAGCTTGGCGCCCGTAGGCGCCAAGCTGTTCTGGCATCACCTTTGAACTATCATGGTCGATCCTTATCCCAGGGTGGGATTCTTCCGCGTTTCCGCGGATTTCCGTGGAAATTCTTTCACAATTCCGCTGAAGCATATATATTTTCCGCGTCTAATAACAACAAAAAAGACGAGAAAAAAAAAATCTTCTTAAATGGCAAAAAAATCTCAAATGGGTTGGATTTGTATGTAGTTTGGTTCACTATCGCCCGACACTTCCAGTAGCTTTAGGTCGCAGTGGAAAATGGCGGTGAAAAAGGATATTGTCCAAGACAGAGTGCCGTTTAGTGTGCATCTGAACATAAACTGGTACGCACATTCCATTTTTATACTGCAGATCAGGAGTGTCATAACAAAGTCCATTTTCGGGTGTGTTTGGTCTCGCTCCCCCTGTCGGTTTTTGGATACTTTGGCGAACGGTGGACACGCGTGCCTATCCCCCCACCCTCCCCCCACCCCCTGTCGTTTGATTTTTCGGCCGCTGAAAATGAAGGACATGAAACCACCCCCCCACCCCCCACCCCCCCCCCCACCCACCCCCCACCAATGTCGTTTGATTTTCCGCGTTTTCTTTCTTACTAGAATCCCACCCCTGTTATCCTGCTGTGGTGTGTCTGGGGGTAGAATGAGTTAACGGTGGCATTTTCTCGGAGACTATTCAAGCCACATTCTTCAAGCTTGGCCCAAGGATACTTTGTGGCAAGACCTTTTTAAACATGCCAATTTGAGTGACCTCTCTCAAAGGGTCACGCAGGGTTGACAAATGTGTGAAAACTGCTTGCATTTTCAGAAAACGTGGATTTTGACTGCTGCAGAAGCCAGCCCTCGTCACCGAGGTCACACATATGTAAATCGGTCATACACGGGATTACTCTTTTTATTCTTGTGCAAGGCCCCTTTAAACCAAAATTGGGCTGTTTCTGTTTCTAAGGCAGCTTTGGTTTTAATCTTTCTTTCTTTCTTTCTCCATTTGGC
>BTPG01000008.1:50116044-50141044 GCA_036245525.1 Semisulcospira habei
TTAATTTCCAGAATACATTATGTTGATTCTCACATCAATGCCATGATAAACTGTTTTGCTTCAAAAGGACAAAACGCAGCAATGTTTAAACGATTTCCTCTGTAAAAATCATAATCGAAAGGTTTCGGGCCAGTGTTTATTGAATTTTGCACCATACTATGTAAAGAATGTTAAAGCACACATACACATTTAAGTTGGGAAAAAAAAATTAATGTGAAAAAGAAGTATTCCATGAACTTGACCTTATTACAGACGCCTACTGTTGTGAAGACACCCATTTTGACTGTAATGCCAGTTTCATTTGTGTGAGAGAGACACCCACCCACTTTATTGGCAGAAACCCATTTTTTCGGCATCTAGTGGCTCTGTTTCTAGAAAATGTCTATTTTATTTTAAGTTATAGAGCTTAGTTATAATGTGAGTTCTAAACATTCGCATCAATTCCAGAGCCCTAGAATAAATAGAAATATGGGAACCCATTTTCACATGAAATGCTAGGTAACCCACTCTGATGGTTGCGTCTCCCTGTGTGTGTGTGTGTGTGTGTGTGTGTGTGTGTGTGTGTGTGTGTGTGTGTGTGTGTGTGTGTGTGTGTGTGTGTGTGTGTGTGTGTAAGAGAGTGATTTTATGTACGTTATTTTGTTTTGTAGTGTGTAGCAAGGACAAGAATGAAAACAGGTCTGCGCACCTATTCTTTTATCCTTGGAAAATAAAGTTTCATTTCATTTCTCACTCTCTCTCTCTCTCTCTCTCTCTCTCTCTCTCTCTCTCTCTCTCTCTCTCTCTCTCTCTCTCTCTCTCTCTCTCTCTCACACACACACACACACACACAAGCATGCGCGCATCTCGCAGGAAAAATAGATCCTCATGCGCCCTCCAGTATATCATGTAGCTAGGTAAAGTCAACTTGCTTTCACACAAATTATAGCACACTGAAATTGTACCGTGAAGTTCTAGTGTTGTCACCATTTTCTCAAGCCTATGAAGCGAAAGTGAAACTCATATCACGTAAAATATAAAATTACGCAAGAACTAAAACTTACGTCATGACTAATGACGTTTGACAAATCAATGATGTGTATGTCCTGCGCCCCTTATAGAACTCACTGACGCATTGGCAGATCTGCGAGACTTTTTCAATAGGAGATAATTCAACATCCGAATCAGGTCAAAGACAAAAGGTAGAGACCATTGACAGCGAGGACAGCTCTCATATAGAAGGGACTTTATGGGGTATGGTTCATCCCATCTTGGTTTTTTCTTATCTTCTGAAATCTTTGTTAATTCATCGCCAAACAGCCAAGGCTACCCAAGGAACATAATTTCCCGTGTAGATTCAATCGGGTGTGCGAGACTTAACATCACGTGACCAATTGGATCATACATCCCACTCAAGCACTGGCCGGAATGCTGCTCATGGGGTTTCCACGTGCTGTTTCAAATTTATGTCACAGGTCGCGCGCAGGTCAGAGGCCATAATTATGCCACACGCGGAGAACGTTTTGCTGCTTTCTAAAGAAAACATAATTCGCTTAATAAGTCTATCGCAAACATATTTAATATAGGCGACTTTTTCATTCACGAGTAATTGTTTGAACGAAAAATATCTGCACTGTGACTTCCGGGTCATCATGCAAGTCTACTTTCCCCTTCTACGTCTACGTCATTGTACCTTCGCTAAGTGAAGATGTGCGAAGCCAGGTCGAATGGCTACAAAGGAACATGGACACAAAGAGGAGTCAGCAAGAGCCATAGATCCTTATGAGCCATAGCAAGGATATAGCTCTTGCAGCTGAGTGGTGCTCAAATTTGCTCGGCAGTGACGAGGTTAATTGTAAGATATTGCCATGCTGTTGCCTCGCTTCAGTATCTTGTCTAACTAAATTATTGGATCTGGGAAATAAAAATGATCCGAGCATGCCAATGTCAGCAGAGCCAAAGTTTGTTTTGGCGGCAACATAATTTAAGAAATTTATCACATGCATGAAGAAGCAGATCACGCGATGCAGTTTATTTTTATGCGCGTGCAGTTTTCTCATCATTGTGTCCGATACATCTCTATGAATAGCAGCACTTTTCCACCTGCTGCGAAGGTGCAGGCTGCGTATGCTTCAATATTCACGCTCCCTTCTCAAGTCAGGTCAGGACGACTTATGCTCGAAAAAAAGTTATAATTTCCTTCTTGTTCGAATGATTGGTAATGTGAGGAACATTTTATGATTTCCTTTCTGTCCGGCTGACTGGGGGGGTGGGGGGGGGGGGTCGGAATTGTGAGAAAATTGTTCACATTTCGTGCAGCATCATCAAGCCTCTAGAATGCCTTTTGCCTACACCTCCCAAACCCCCCACCCCACCCCCACCCTCACCCTCACCCCCACCCCCCACCCCCCACCCCACCCCACCCCGCCCCCGCCACACCCCAAGAATGAGTTATATATTGCACTCTAATAAAATTACCCATTCGCGTCCGGACGGGGAAAAATGCTTCGTTTGCGGAGGGCGATCGATTTCATGTTTCAGCTATGCTGAACAAGACCTTTGGCTATAACTTCTACAAGACATGTTAGAGAGTGTGTATGTTGTATGGCAGGCTGCGGTTGAGAAAAGCGATTTCACTAGTGTATCATTGTATACTATTTATTTCTTCTGGTCACTGTAAAATAAGACGAAGTCTTATGTTACAGTGACAAGAAAAAATAAATAGTGTACATGGAAACACTAGTGAAAACGCATTTCTCATCCATAGCCTGTGGTTTATGTCACTCTGCCATTTCGGATTAGTTACACAACCAGGAAAAACGGAGAAAAATAAAAATCTAATCCCACGTTCCTTTGTCCTACAAAATGACACACGTCCATAAAAAAAACGAGCTTTGATGAAGAACTGACATCCACAAAAAGATATAGGTCGACCATGATAGTTCAAGGGTCGTGCCAGAATAGCTTGGCGCCTGTAGGAAATCTAATTCCACATCTATTTGCCCTGCAAATGATACTCGTCCATTAACCACACGAGCGTTGATAAAGCACTGACAGTCACGTAAGACGTGGGTCGAATACGATAGTTCAAGGGTAGTGCCAGAATAGCATGGCGCCTGCAAGCGCCAAGCTATTCTGGCGCTACCCTAGAACCTTAATTAATTTACTGATCTTACGTACCGTAGGCCACTACAATCGACCATTAATGTCTGCAAACCAGATTTATGTCTCATGTTTATGTATGACACTCATAACTAGTGCAAGCAATATTACACAAAATATCTCGCGTCCCTCCAATTATTTTATGCCGTATTTGTGGAGATTGTTACAAGGGAAACCGGAGGATGTCTGCATGCCTAAAAGCCACTATGTTCGTTTGTGTTACACACAAACAAATCTCGCTTTTCTCAAACAATGGATATGATGAAAAGAAAAGGGGAGACTGCCAGTGCTAATATTTTAGGAAGGTTACAAAGTAAAGTAGGTTATAGCACTGTCAGGGGAGAGAAATGTGCATGATCGACCAGTGATCATAGATCTACTGTGGCCAAAGCACACACACACACAAAAGATAGGAAAGAGAGGGGGCGCTAAGAAAGTGACTGAAAGCAATGCATATGGAAGCCCCCCCGAAGGGGGGCGTATCACATATCCACAGTTCCAGCCACTCAGTGCATGGAAATTTAAATCTAGGTCCCCCAAGGGGGGTCCAGATATTTAGCCGGTGTGGACAGCTGTTTCGGTCTTGGCGACCTCTTCAGCACACCAATCCTGCCTCCTCTAGTATTGCCGATGGTGTGCTGAAGAGGTCGCCAAGACCGAAACAGCTGTCCACACCGGCTAAATATCTGGACCCCCCTTGGGGGACCTAGATTTAAATTTCCATGCACTGAGTGGCTGGAACTGTGGATATGTGATACGCCCCCCTTCGGGGGGGCTTCCATATGCATTGCTTTCAGTCACTTTCTTAGCGCCCCCTCTCTTTCCTATCTTTTGTGTGTGTGTGTGCTTTGGCCACAGTAGATCTATGATCACTGGTCGATCATGCACATTTCTCTCCCCTGACAGTGCTATAACCTACTTTACTTTGTAACCTTCCAATGGATATGATGGCTTTTTCCGCGTCCCTTTCTCCTACAAAATGATATCTGTACATATGTCTCATCCGAAAAGCGAGATTTCAATTCTCATAATGAAAATTTCGCTTTTCTCAAAAAATGGACTTGCACTGGCTTTCGTCCTATGACGACAGACGGTACGTCAGAAAGTCTGCCGTAAATGGATTAAAAGCGATGGCAGCCACCCTCTGTTTTGTTTCGTTTACTACTGCAGTTGTAATAAATATTAGTGAGGTTTTGTTTGCACCGAACGACTTGCAACAACAAACGAGAGAGAAATCACGGCGGACAAACATCTCCACGAGGCATAGATCTTCATGAGCCATCAAGAGCCCTCGGGGCTCATGAGGATCTATGCGTCTTGGAGATGAATGGAGTGTTTTCTATGCTACTGGAGCAAGCTGGTTATAGGCCGTGACTTTGCTCTCGTTCGTTGTTGATCGTTGTTCTTTGCAAACGCAGCCTCACTAATAGTCACGGTCTGTATCTGGAGGAATTGGATTGATTGTGACAGCGCAAGAGTAGTACCTGATCAACTTCAGTTAGCCTGTTTGTCCAGCATTATTGTAAGATAGACTAAGATCCTTTATAAAGCAGATACTGCGACCTGTTAACCCTTTCAATTCAATTCAGTTTTTTAACCTTTATTTATCCTGTAAAGGTCAATTGCAATTTTGTGGACGGGGGGAGCAGCAAATCCTTCAATAAAGATTAGTTTATAGCAAGACATTCTAATATGAAATCTGTGAATATCTCATAATACTGGTATACTAAAGTCCGGCCGCGTGAGAATCATTCATCATTGAATGAGAATTCTCCGGACAACACCCGCCCCATCAATACATAATTAACATTGGAAAATGTCGAGTGAGTTGCGCAACTTTCCAAAGTTCTCATTTCAATTTCATTGTACATCCTCCCTCCCCCCCCCCCCCCCCAAAAAAAAAAAAAAAAAAAAAAAAAAAAGAAGAGTTTAATCCAATCCCATTTACCAACTATGGCTGACGTCGGCCCGAGGACCTTTTGCTTTCATGAGATGCACGAGTACATAGTCCAATGTGACACTGATCTGCACCGTTAGCTGCACATACTGAAAGACCAATCAAACATTCACGAGGTCGGCCGTGCGCCTGCACAATAAAAACGACCGTTTGCCCTGCGATGGAGGATCAAATCAGGCAATGGTGCCAACGGATTGATTAGTCCATTGTCTGGGTTTGAACGCCGTGAAAGCAACAAAGCGTGTGACACGGCGAATCTAAGACAGGAGACGACAGAAAAAGCACTTAAACGCGTGTCTGCGCAATTTGAACTGTATGCCTCGAAGCGTTGATACCCATCCCGCCTACGATCTTTTTTTCAGGAACATCTTGTGGTCCTTTCCGCTTCGACGCAACCTGATTAAGCGATAGACATAGATCTTCATGAGCCCCCGCATTCTGCGGGGGCTCATGAAGATCTACGTCTCTGGCGGACAGTTGGAGTCTAAAGACTACTATTTGCAGGAAGTAGACAGTTTAAGCATCCGGTTCCGTTTTAATGAGCTAGACCTCAGTTCCACCCCGTTCTGTCGCCAAGATCAAAGACATCGATTTTAATGAGTCCATGCAGATTGAAATAGGCGCGTGAACATCAGTACCTCTTGGAGACAGTGATAAGCCCCATTGCCTTTATCCTCAGAGCGAGGAAAGTAAGTCGCGTGAAGTGCACGACCATATATGGCGACAGGGTTGTCTAGCCGGCGTCGAAGATTACACTTTGTACCGGAACAAACTCCGGAGATCGAAAACGCTGCCTGACCGATCTGTGGTGCCTATACAGTTGACCCTCCAGATACAAGGTGCTCTCTCTCTCTCTCTCTCTCTCTCTCTCTCTCTCTCTCTCTCTCTCTCTCTCTCTGCGCCACCGAGGATACACTGTCCAGCCTACTTTTTCACACCTCCACTGGGAATGTGTATTTATTCTATGCATCTGGAACTAAATTCTGGAAGTGCACTGTGTGCATGTGTGCAATAGACATGGATTTCTATTTTTGTGTTGAATTATCCTGAACGATCGTTGTGAGCACTTGAAAAGCTATTTTTGTTCCTCGACGATCGTTAACCTAACCTAACCTTGAGTGCATCACTGCACCAAGTGTGTTTTCGGATTCCTGGAATACTAGTTGTGCGTGTTTTTATTAGTGCTTGCTTGCTTGGAAAAACTCACGTTCCTTCAGGAACAGTACTTTCGAGTTGGTCGGTGATCCTCACAATACCGTTTTTCCGCGGCATTCGTCTCTGTCCAACATCGGAGTACTGAAACGGGTCTGTTGGGTTTCCTGACTTGACTTTTGTGAGTTCAGTGATTCTTCTGACTTAGCACTGCTTTTTCCAGGTGAGCGTGTAATTTTTATCTAAAAACAAATTTGTCCACAACTGAAAGTTACTTTTGGAATTGAAAACATTGATTCAATGATTGTGTACATTTGCGTCACGCGTTCTTTGAACTAGAGCGGCTGACGCGTCATATGGAACTAGAGTACCAAGCGCGTCACTTGGAACATGAGCGCTGACGTCGATCAATTACCTCCCGCTCGCAAGTGTCTTTCCCTAATAAAAGCTCTATCCCTATCACGCACTGGTATCATGCTGGCATATAACTAATTCCTTGCACTGTGGTGACCTTTCTGCAGTGCACTAACAGCTCCTTGTAAATAAATCCAGTGTGTGACTATCTTGTGTGTTCGTGTTAACAAGATGGCGGACTAGATAACTCCAGTGAAGGACACTAAACTAAAGCCATGCCCCCGCACACGAGATCTATCAAAGCCAAATACTCCATTGCCTTGGAAAAAGTTAAGAAAACTAAAGACTGGCATCAGATCACTTTTGATACAAACGGTCTTCACTTGCCGGTGTGGAGGCATGCTTTAAGAGAACGATACCAGTTTGCATACAAACCCCCTGAGCTTTCCTCTACATGGGCTGACCACCAAAAGGACCACGCACAGACGCTCTCCCTCACCCATCCCCTGGCCACTGACCTTCCTCCTGAACTTTTTAAATCAGTGCTTGATCTCTCGCTTGATGGAAATAAGCTATTAAAAATCTCCATCTACTATACCACGGGCACAATTCTAGTCCAGGGGAAGGCGTGTGTGGACTGGGTGCAAGAGGAATTCGGCAAACTGAGGTCAGTCGTGAACCTCCTCCTCCCCAGCTATAGCATGTCTGGTAAACCTCCTGATCAACGGGCCCTGCCACCATTTTCCACTATGTGCTCACAGCTCCCTAAAGCTGACGATACTGACACGCTCGGTGTAGGTCTCGAGCAGGTAGCAGGAAGTACTAATATCGACCAGGACCACGACAGCGCCAATGATATGGCTGCCAGTGCAGTTTCAAACAACGCGACTGGCAGTGCCGAGGTTGCTTCAGCCGGCATTGACCGCAGTGGCTGTACCTGTGACGCCACCCCTTCGGTGGCCAGTGACCAGTGTGACAGCCCGGGCGGTTGCCCCCCTCTCGCAGACACCTGTTCTGCCTTGCAACCGTCTACTTCCATGCTCCAAGCTGACACGGCCAAGAAGCTGGCGGAACTCGGCCGTGTTGTTGATGGTCTCGGTGCTGCGATCGGCTCTCAACACGACACAGCCATGTGTGCAGTGTATGACTTACAGAAAGAGGTGCGTGAGCTGGTCCGGATTGAGATTCGTGACATCAAGGCCGAGTTCCACCAGCAGCTTGAACAACTTTGTTGTCGTGTCAAGTCACTGGAGGCTGAAAACAAGAAACTCAAGTCTCAGCTTGGTGACCACAACAAAATGTTTACTTCACTGCGCATCACTTCCCAGCCCTCCAAGAAGCAGATGACAGATGCACAGGTGGACGCCATTCTGTTGTCAACCAAGCCTGGCCCATCCCTGACCTCCTCTCAGCCCCGACAGGCCGTTCCCACTGACCAATCTCCGCCTGCCATCAACCTAGCCAAGACTCCCTCCGTTGGTATGGCTTCCCCGTTATCCATTGAAAGCTCAGGTCTCACTCCCTCCACTCCCTCGCCGACCCAGCCAGCGCACAACACTGACCGAGCCTCATACCGTGACGTTTTAGTCGCCGCCGTGCCTGTGTCCAATCGCTTTGCTGCCCTCTCTGTTGACGACTGCACAAACGTCCAGGTAAAAAATATAGGCATGGAATCGCTCAGCAACACGTGCCGCCCCAAGCGTGATCAACATCAGGATCACCCTATCCCCGCTGATGTCTTGACCAAAGTGAGGATTTTGCCTGGGGTCACTGCTGTGCTAATAGGTGATTCAATCTTGCGAGAGGTGGGTAGCAAGATTGTATCACCGACTGTACCTATGCAGAAGATATGCGTGCCGGGCATGTCCATTGCTGAATTGATGGCGTGGCTCGACTCGCAGCCTCCTGCACCGCACATTGTTTTCGCCGTTCTGCATGTCGGGATCAACACATGCAAACGCCGACAAGTGATCAGTGTGGACACCTGGGCCGCCCTCCTCAAACTGGTAAAAATTAAGTTTCCATGCGCCTCCGTCAAAATGTCGTCTGTTTTGCCTGCTTTTGGTCGACACCCGGCCAACAGCGCCATCATTCCATCCAACAGGAACCTGATGGCGGCGTGTGTTCAGGCGAGGGTTCTGTACATTGACAACGTGCCAGTGTTTCTGTCTCGTGGTGGGGCCCCACGTAAGTTGCTCTACAGACAGAATGATAATTTCCATCCAAGCACCGAGGGGGCCTCGCGACTTGCCTTCAACGCGCCTTAGGTCCACAGCTCGTGCATCCCTGCCGTCTATGCGGTCTAGCTCTGCCCACCAGCCTGTGCTGCGGCCAACTATGTGTGACGACCGCCTGCAATACGGACCCCCCATGCCGCCTCTAGGAGGCTTGCACCGTAACGGTCACCTACCCTTAGATTTCAACTGTAAAGTACCCATCCTCCCCACCCCACATTATCCACCCCAGCCACTGACCAATCAGCGTGTTTCCTACCCCGTGGCCCCTTCCCCCAAATTTTCCTGTGATCCTGCCACTTGGAGTGTTGCTTTCCCTGTGCCACCTGTTGCCCCTAGCCATGGCCGGTACGGCTACATCCCCTGTCCAGAGTATCATGGGCGGCACTATGAGACTCTCGTCTGAGTGAATTTCAGTGTGATCCCACACTGTTTGCCTCCCTCGATTCTCATCAGTGGTTCGTCCGGCACAATCAGTGTCGTCTATCGTTCGTCCCTTGACTGAGTGAAGTGACATTCTGAACCCACTCTCGTTGTCTCCCTTGATTCGTTCTGGCGGAGCGACGGAGACAACTTGCGCGGCGTACCATGATGTCTCAATGTCGTATTTATATGTCCACATGGGTTGTCTCCCTCGCTTCTCTACTGTGAATCGACGGAGTCAACCAGTGTGGCGCTCACCTTCCCTCTCATACGGAAAGACAGTCACTCAGTGCAGCACAAACCTTACCTCTCATTAATTATGAAATATGAATCTGACAATCTGGCAAACTGTTTAGTGTCCGACATTGAATATATAGTTTTTTTAATCAAATAGCACTTTGGATTTAATTAGTGACATGAATTTTTTTTCTGTGAATGGTGACGATTATTATCTTTCTGCATTTTCTTTTCTTTCAAAAGGGAGGAAATATACTCTTCTTGATATAGCGAAGGAGCCAGTGTGTGTATCGTATATTATACGGTCTCCGATCAGTGACTCATTTATTTCGCTTTTCAGAACGTAACCAACACATTATTTCCCCTATGTGGGATGTGACGCTAAGGAGCCGGTTTAGATATTTGTATATATCGCAGATACGGTATACGTTCAGTGACTCATTCGCCTACAGAACGTAACGACCTATTATTTCCCCTGCGTGGGGTGTGACGTTGTCTGCAGCGAAAGCGATAGACTGAGCTGAGTTTTCAGCACTGTAGTTTCTCCTGGGTTTTGTTTAACTTTGTTTTTATTTATCGCACCCCTTCAGCCACATTTTCATGGTATGATGATTTTGTCACCATGATGGATAAGGTGCAACAACGTCACAACAAAGATATACACCTTCTAGGCGATTTTAATATTGACCTGCTAAAGACTGGTAATGCGGCGTGGAATTGCACCACCTCATTATTTGGCCTGCAGCAGATGGTTCAGTCTCCCACTAGAGTTTCTTTGTCATCCGCCACATTGATTGACCACATCTATACTACTAATGCACCCGCTGTCACAAACGTCCACGTGCCGAATGTAGCCATTAGCGATCACTTTCCTAATTGTTTTAATCTTTCAGTTAAACGTGATAAACCCCAGCACAAACACCACACTACCATCACATACAGGTCTTACACAAAGTTCAACAAAGATGACTTTCTTCATGACCTCTCAATCACGCCCTTTCACCTTATTTATAACACTAATGATCCCAATGAAGCCCTCTCGCTTTGGTACAAGCTATTTCTTTGGGTCCTCGATAAACATGCCCCACTAAGGACTAAACGCGTTAAACACCCTACCCTTCCGCCTTGGTTGTCAAAGGACATCATTCACGCAATGAAAATAAGAGATGACTTAAAACGACAGAAAAAGTTTGCGGATTTTAAGAAACAACGTAATCTTGTAAAATCCTTAGTTAGAAAAGCACAGAAAACGCTTGCGGAAAAAGTTATCGCAGAGGGTAAAGATACCCGAAGTGTCTGGAATGCAATCAATTTGTTTACAAAGAAGAGGAGTTCCATCAATGCTGCTACCTCTCCAGGCATAACTCCAGACGACTTCAATTCCCACTTTTTAAATATTGCTGAGTCCCTTGTACAGTCTTTTTCCAGTGGCACTGATAGTTACAGTTGTTCTGATAAACTGCGCACACACTGTGAGTCTGCAACAGGTGCGTCATTCTCCATACCTCTTATGACAGTGTTTGAAGTAGGTAAATATATTTCTACTCTAACAATTGATTGATTGATTGTACATTGCTTAACGTCCCGACAGCAACAAGGCTTTCTCAGGACGTGCCTGCACTGCTTGTGAAAAAAAAAAAAAAAAAAAAAAAAAAAAAAAGAACATTGAATGTATGTCGCCAGCCGGTCAAATACGTTAAATAAACCTAACACATGGGGCTAAATAAAGCTAAGACCATTTAGCAACACACATCCAATATCAAGAGCTACAGGCAGTGCAGACAGTAGGGAGAGTTTTAAAAAGGCAAATACAGGCGAATGGACCTCGGATAGACAGAAACACATGCCCCAGAATAGAGAGAACAACTCACCCTGTGGGGCTGACCAGGGTGACCCTGGGAACTAAAAATTACCTAACCCCACCCAAGTCCCCCAGGGCAGACCCGGGTGGGGGTCTACTCTAACAAGTAAATCGTGTGGCCTGGATGGAATAAACAACATGGTACTGAAATTGTCCCTTCCATACACAGCTGACACCTTGACATTTATATTCAACCTTTCTATCAAGCAAGGTATTTTTCCAGATGCCATGAAAGATGCTAAAGTTGTCCCCATTCCCAAATGTACAGATCCCAAAAGTCCAAACGATTTCCGTCCTATTTCAGTGTTATCACTATTATCGAAGCCACTAGAAAGACACGTTCATAAGCACCTACTCCAATTCTTGGAGAATCACTGCCTCCTCGTATCTCTTCAGTCTGGTTTTAGACCTAAACACTCATGTCATACTGCCCTCGTTCACATTGTTGACTCTTGGCTCTCATCAATAAACAATTCCAAATTAAATGGTGCAGTTTTTCTGGACCTAACCAAAGCATTTGATTTAGTCGATCACAACATTCTTTTAAAGAAACTTTCAGTATATAAGCTTGATTCGAACTCTATAGCTTTTTTCTCCTCCTACCTCAGTAACCGCCGACAGAAGGTGTACTCAAATGGGCGGTATTCGAAAGAAGGTATAGTGATGCACGGAGTTCCCCAAGGATCTATCCTAGGGCCTCTTTTATTTTCTTTATTCATCAATGATCTACCTCTTTCCATCTCAAATCCTGAGGTTAAATGCGAACTCTTTGCTGACGATTCAACTCTGCATACATCAGACAAACGTGAAACGACGCTAAATTGTATCCTCCAGCAGAGTCTCGATGAAGTGTCAGATTGGTGTGCGCAAAATCGCATGCTAATCAGTACTTCTAAAACCAAAAGCATGTTGATAACAACCCGCCAAAAGCGTCAGCTACATCCTGCCCCTCTGAAACTGTCACTTGGCAATAAACCTATCCAACAAGTATCCAGGCACCGCCTACTGGGAGTTGTAATTGACGACCAGCTGAACTGGTCGCCACATATCGACAGTTTGTGCAAAACCTTGTCCAGGAATGTATTTCTGCTATCTAAACTTAGACATATTCTTAGTACAAAGTGCTGTACATTGTTCTTTCACGCACACATTAAAAGCCACTGTGACTATGCGTCCTCTTTGTGGGACGAATGCAGTGAACTTCATTTTAAAAAACTAAACTCGCTGTATCGTCGTTCAGTTAAGTTAATTATTCCTAACCCTATTTCCACGGCTGAGAAAATAAAATCCCTTGGCCTGCTTACACTGAAGGAACAACTCAAATTTAACAAATGCGTCCTCATGCACAAAATATTTCATTATCAAGCCCCGGAATATCTGCGCATGATATTTAACTTCAGCCCTCGGCATCACCTACATACGAGGAATGACTTGCTTCACTTACCCCGCCCACGGATAGATCTCTACAAGTCAAGCCTTCTATTTTCTGGTAGTTCTGTCTGGAACTCATTGCCATTAAACATTAAATCATTTTGCGATAAAATCCATTTTAAACGTGCATTGCACACTCACTTCCAATCAGCGTGACTTCACAGTTTGCCATATAAAAATAATTCTGCTGATAACACGTAAACGTCAAATTTTTTCTCTTTCTCCTTAAATTTGCTACCTGATCATCTATTGTGTTGTCGGTGTCACTATACGCTATTGATGCTGCTGATTCTATGACACTGTCTTAGATGAGTATAATATTAATGCTGTGCATGCGTTTCGTTCTCTTGCTTTTTGCATCGGAGGCAGTTACAAATTCTCCATTGCGTTTTTTTCCCGTAGTTTTTCTTCCTCTTCTTCTTCTTCTTCTTATTATTATTATTATTGTTAGTATTTGCATGCTCTGTTTATTTTCCTGTTATGTTGTTTGTTTACAGGACAGCTTGTAAGACAGGCATTGAGTTGCCTAATAGCTTTATCCTGAATAAATAAAGATTCATCATCATCTCTCTCTCTCTCTCTCTCTCTCTCAACGCTTCGAGGCATTGCCACAGGGATCAATACTCTGCCCCTTATTATTTTCATTTTTTATAAATGATCTTCCTCTACATATTTCTCCCACTGGAGTCACCTGCAGCCTTTTTGCAATTGATGGCACATTAGACTTTTCTGATGCAAATGTGTTCTGTGTCAACCTCACCCTTCAGCAAAGTCTAAATGTTTCATCAATTTCATGAGTATTCCAAACACTGGTAAAACAAAGTGCATGCTCGTCGCCACCAGACAAAAACATCAGCTCAATCCCCCTCCTTTGAACTTGTTTCTGGGATCAGAACAAATTTAGCAAGTTAAAGAACATCGAGTACTTGGCACACACATTGATAACTGTCTCAGCTGGCAGAGCCAAACAGATAAGATATGCAAGGTTGTCTCAAGAAATATGTTTCTTCTTGCAAAACTAAAATATTTCACTGACAGAAAAACAGAGACAACTATTCTATAATGCACATATTAAATCGCATATTGATTATGTCTCCCGCCGTGAGATGGCCTTAGTTGCCGGCTCGGCGTTAAACCTAAATAACTAACTCTGTGTGTGTGTGTGTGTGTGTGTGTGTGTGTGTGTGCGTGCGTGCGTGCGTGCGTGCGTGCGTGCGTGCGTGCGTGCGCGCGCGTGTGTGTGTAACGCATCACTCGAATAATGGGTGTTTTCCTTTATTCTTGTGCTGCCTTACAACTAGCACACGTGTGCGCATGTGATATTTTCAATTCTTCAATAGTTACAGTTGACGGTTAGTGTTCAATAGTTTACTTTTTAAGTTTTAACTTTACTCTTTCAGTTTTTAGTTCAAATCTTAGAGTTAATGTTCATTCATATAATCTAGGATCACTTTTAGGTTTACTTCTGCAACTTTCAATTTCTTGATGGCCGTCTTTAAATCTTATATTGTTCTGGCTGCCAATAAGTGAGCTGTCAATAGCTCGGCAGCATGTTTTCAGAGTTTGGTGTACAGAGGCGTGTCTTCTGGTCAGAACTGCCAGCGGACCGCTTCTCTGTATGGACAGGTTTGGAGAATGTGACAAGGAGACTGATTTTCTAAGCCAAATTCACATAGAGCTGTTTCCGCATGACCCAGTCTCACGAGGCGAGTAAGCCTACAGCAGGGTCCGTACGGTCTGTGAACATTTGTGAAAGTTGTTTTTAAAAAATGACAAGGCTTGTTCAGGGCCCTGAAAAGTCTGTCAATTTCAGTCCTTTTCCTTATTGTCTGTGAAAGTTTGTAAAAAATGACAAAGTGCTGGCAAACTTTTGTCTACTTCTTCTTTTTTTTTTTCTCCCCCAATTTGTGACTATTCCATTGCAAACGATCATGCTGACGCTTGTTGCAAATGATCTATATTTAGCTCTGATCATAACGTGACTGCATGGCCTTTCTGCCGAACATTCTGATTGGTTGTTTACGCCTCTACCGAGCTCCGCCATTCGCTAAGCGTTCTTTTATTTTGGTATCTCTTCATGCATTAGGCACAAAGAGAGTCCGAAATAGCTCAGGCGGTTAAACGTCGGAGCAAGAGAGCGAAGGGAATCGCCGGATCGTGGGTTCGAATCCCGTCCCGGCCCCGGTAGCTGGACTCACAATCCAGGGGAAAAAACGGATTTGTTCAATAGCATGTCCGTTGAAAGGTTCTGGTAAATCAAAGTGGCACAGTTTGAGTGCGCCTGAGTTGATCAGTGTTCAGAGCGTCCTCCATAGGCAATAGATTTCCCTGTACCCCATAACCCGCCCGTCAGGGCCGTCCATGATCACCTCGGTACTGTGGACGTTAAACCCGAACTAACCAACCATTAGGCACAAAAGCTTCAAATGAGCTGCTGATACAGAGTGATCTAATTAAAGTGTGTAAACCTTCAGGCTTCAGTTTGGGTTTGTGAAACGTTTATAAAAAGTTTGTGACTTCGTCCTTGCTTTCTGTACGGACCCTGTCCAGAGTAATCAGTGCGTAGATGAAAGATGGTGGCCTGGCTCTCCCTGTTCAGCTTGTTGATGTCGTCTGCCCACGGGCTGCAGCCGCCATTCTGTTGTTGCCAATCACTTTGTTGCTGTAGTGTCTTGGTTTCTTTACAGGAGGTTGTGATCTTGAGGTAGTCTGGCGCCTCCTTTCGCCAGGCTGTCAGCCTCTCCATTCCCAGCTACTCCAGATTGCACTGGAATCCACTGCAGCACTATTTTTGGACAGGGCATCCAGTCTATCTTGAAGCTTCCTGATGAGATCAGTGGATCAAGCTGCTGCCTTTCCCTAGCAAGTGCTCTGCTGCTGTGTTGAGAACCTGCAAATCTGTACGATAGTTGGAGCTGCTGCCGCCAACTGGTAAGGAGAGGGAGGTAGTAGTGCGGTCTGCACAACAGATGTACACGCCACTTCCTTCATTCCGCACGGCGTCTTGTGTGGTACCACAGCTGCTGTGAGGGTAGCGCTTGTGCATAATCTCCAGCGAGATGGCTTTGTGCAGTGCCGCGACCTTTGGCAAAGAGTCCTGGAACATCGTTTATGTTGTCTAGAAGGCTCTTTCGAGACGTCCAGGTATCTGAAGGGAGCTCTTCACACATCTTTGGGCTTGGTTCCAGTACGTCAGTTGTAGCCCTTTGCAGGACCTTCATTTGGCGGTTCAGACTTGGGCGTTTCTGACAGTTCTTGGTCTGCTCCGGTAGTCTCCCATGCTGTCGGTGTTAAGTAAGTCTCTTCATCGTGTGTGCTGTTCTGCGTTCCATTGGCTCCAATGTCCTCCATTTCCTAAATTGGGGTGCTCCAGAAGAATGTCACTGCATCATGAGAATGACCCATGTTCTGCATCTTGTCAAGCCTGGCTTTTTTGGTTTTGCAGGCAGTGTTTCATGTTGTTGATGTATCTTGGTACCGCACTACTGGTCTGACCGAGCACGTGTTTGCTTGCGCCAGGATGCTGTAATTTGCGCCAATGTGATCCCCACCAGTTTCTTCATCAGAGATTTTTTTTCGCAGCTCTAGCTTCCATGGCTTCGATGTGAGGCCTCCACGTGAATCCAGTAATTTATTTGTTGCCAGTAAAGTTGACCTGTCTGTCTTTGATACTGGAAGGTCTCCAGTTTCAAGGTGACCTCTTCCATCTGATTGAAAGAGATGATCTAGCTCAGTTTGAGTGGCCATCTTTCAGTCCAGCTGCTGACTCTATTGGCACCATCCTGGATTCTGCAGGATGCTATTTCTTTATGTTCTGCGGCGCTCCACACTGCAAAGTCATCCGCATGGAGGATGTTCGAGACGAACCTTGGTACTGTTATACTGATGTCATTAATGTAGACCAAGAACAGCATCAGACACAACATCTCCCTGAGGTACAGCTTCCCCGAGTTTGACAAGACTGCTGAATGTGCAGACAGTAGAAGCTTCAGCGGCAGACCATGTTAAACATGCCTTAACTAAAAAGAATTACAATTAAATTGATGGGTCACATTGAAATTTAAGAAATGATCACAAATGTTTATGCTCAATAAGCATACTTTGTTAAGTAAACTGGCAACAAAAATATGTGGCCCATAAATGCATCAC
Source organism: Semisulcospira habei (assembly GCA_036245525.1). Lineage (NCBI taxonomy): Eukaryota > Metazoa > Mollusca > Gastropoda > Semisulcospiridae > Semisulcospira > Semisulcospira habei. Next base: position 50,132,984 of record BTPG01000008.1, read on the forward strand.
AGCATCATAAAATCAGGTTGGGAGTAACTGTGATACTCTATCCTAACCAATGAAACCTTAAAAAGACCTATCAGTTGTATACAAAATTTCTGAGGGCATCAGAAACAACGTACGTTTCCCAATTCGGTAATTTTAAATGGGAAAAAGCTATAATTCACCACGAATGTACCGTAAAGGATGCCGACTTTCCTTATTTTCTTGCACTTTATGCTCACATTATTGAAACGTAATAGGTACAGAGAGGTCAAAATGAAATGGAATAACTTTAGTAATTTTTTTTAAATTAATTTTGTGTATTTTTACAACTTGGGGGTAGAAATACAAAATCAACCACTGTGGCACTCACACTAATCACAGCATCACCTAGTCAAGTTTATAATAATTGTGACATCCTGTTTTAATGATATAAGCCTGAAAATGGACTGCCAGTGCTATAGAAAATGTCTGAAGGCATCTGACACATTATTTTTGTCTTTTTTGCGATTTCGCGGAAATGGCCGTTTACTGGGTGCACAAATACCTTCACTGTGAGCAATATTTTTTCATTCTGTTTTTTTGCAGAGGATGCAGAAGGTGTGCCTTAACATAATATTGCTGATTTGGGCTTCTGGAATGAATTTTGATTTATTTAGAGGAAAATGTTTCTCAAGCTCATTTTAGAATCTGCAAAGAGCGTGGATGGGGGTACCCTTGCGCGATCGGCTATATCTCTGGTGTGTTCCTAAGGAGTTTCGGGGAACATGGCTTAAACATCTCATGACATACTAAGATACATTTTGAAACCCATCTTATTGAGTACTGGGAGGAGGGGGGGGGGGGTGCACGGTAGACCTGGCTAGCTTAGGGGCTGGGGCCACGCTACCAGAATTTCCGACTAGCAATGTGTGGTAAGCAACAATTTGCCACCTGCCACGTCGGCTTCGTGGCACACGTTTCCATGTGCGCGCAATGTGTTTCTACTGACTGACCTGCCATTACCATATATGGAACAGCTCTCACTGCCGCGCCCGGTTGAAATATTCGGAGCTGCGGGAGTCCCATATGCATGGGAACTCTCGGACAAGGTTGATCAATTTACTCACTGGAGACGTGCCGCATACGGATACGCGGCTATTCGCAGCGTTTCCACATGCGGCGCGTCTCCAATGAGTTAACAGTCTCAAAGCCGTCCCTCAACTTCTCCGCCATTTTTTCCGGCTCGGAAGATGAAGAAACGAGAAGTGGCGCAAGGACACCGCTGATTATAATAATAATAATAATAATAATAATAATAATAATAATAATTACGGTATTTATAATGCGCTTATCTTATAATAATTATAACTCTAAGCGCGCACTCACAACTCGCGCACGCATGCGATTGGCTGAGAGGCGGTAACATTGCTCCAGCCTTGCGCGCTACCACAAATAACTAGACTCGGTTTGTATCGGGTCCCAATTTGTGGCGGCAATATTGTAGGCGCCCCTAATTGTGGCAGCAACATTGCCGCCACAAAATTGCGCCCGGCAATAGGTGTTTGTGGTAGCGTGTGCCCAGCTTCTTATGGACTAGTACAGGTCATCAGGAACTGACTAACCCTCATCAGGAACTGTCCAGTCAGACAGGACATTGCACTGTTCAGTTGTTCTCACCAGTGTGTGTCTATTACATTACAGAACTTAGTGAGTGGGTTGCATGTAGCGTGCTTAAATATAGTGTGTTAAGCTCGCTGACTTAAGGTCTTTCTTGCTTAGTAAAGCTCTTGCTTAGTGCGCGAGTGTTTTCTGTTGCATGGAGCGACTTAGCGATGTGCGTAGCTCCGAACGAGTTCTTAGCGAGCGGGGATAGGTTATTTATAGCTTATGGTGGGGTTCTCCCCTACGTCATCATAGATTGTAGAAATCGGCCAATAAAAACGCACGGTTTTCGCTCAAAACGCCGGTGAAATGGCGGCGATGGAAAACAAGAAGTCAAGAGAGAAAGAATGGCAAATTTTTCGTGCAGGCAACCCTGCTTGTCAGTCTAATGTAGACGTACATTAGTTAAGGAGTACCGTGTAGACTCCCATAGTATGAGGATCTATGTCTCAAGTCTAATGTAGATGTACATTAGTTAAGGACTACCGTGTAGTAGGCTCCCATAGTATGAGGATCTATGTCTCAAGTCTAATGTAGATGTACATTAGTTAAGGACTACCGTGTAGTAGGCTCCCATAGTATGAGGATCTATGTTTCTCTGACAACGGCTGGTGTTGGGTTATACCCATCGGTGTGCAGGGTCAGTTGAATCAGTTATGCAGACTCCTCACCGATAATTCCCAGATGTCCGTGAGACGAGGCTGGGTCTCCGCGTTCCCACGTACATTTCGTGTTCCTCCTTCTCTATCCTAGATGGAAGGCTGTTTCTGCCACAAGGTTTAAGAGAGTGAATTCACATTAATCCCGTTCTCGCGTTAACACGGCAGCTAAGAACTCTTCCTCAGCTAAGCACGCCGCTACGCACGGGGGGGACCGTCCTTAGAATTAAGCACGCCACTAAGCTCGCTCCAGCAGATAAGCACGCTCATGCAACGCACATTTTCAGCTAAGCTTGTGAACTTAGCGCTAAGCAAGAAATTTGCACGCTAAGCAAGCATATGCAACCCACCAGATTACAATGTCCACTGTTAGCTTGGGAGTAGGGCAATGGCCGGCACCAGTGTGTGTGTGTGTGTGTGTGTGTGTGTGTGTGTGTGTGTGTGTGTGTGTGTGTGTGTGTGTGTGTGTGTGTGTGTGTGTGCGTGCGTGCGTGCGTGCGTGCGTGCGTGCATGCGTGCGTGCATGCGTGCGTGCATGCATGGGTGCGCGCGCGCGCGCTCGTGTATTATGTAGCAGCAAATTGTGTGCTTTTCTGTAAGAGTTTTCTTTCACAAATGACAATGCCAGTAATTGTTTTTAACTTTTTTTTTCTTTTCTTCCCCCCCCCCCCCCCCCCCCCCCCCGCCTTAATTCTAGTTTATCAAATCTTACTTTTTAATTATTTATATAATATTTTTGTTTCATTTTATTATTATTATTTTATGTAATTTCATTTTTAAAAAAGTGTATTATTATTGTTGTCTTTTACCTTTTTCTAACCGTTCTTACTGCTGTGCATTGCGTGGTGATATGAACTGATATGTGCACGTATGTTTTTTCTTGTACATAAATTTTATTTATTAATGTTGTGCTGTTTTTAAATACTGTCGATTTTGATTGAATTGATTGTTTGTATCATTATTGTGTGTGTATGTTGGTGTAAGTTTTGTGTATGTCTAAGTCATTGAGCCTGTCGGACCACTTTAATTGCCCAAGCGAGATAAATAAAGTTTATTGAATTGTAATGAATTTTAGTTTGGTACTTCTCGTGTCTTAAAATTGCCCGTGAGATGTCTTAAAAACCTGCGAGGCACTAAAAACTACCATGTAAGGCGCTGCACCCCAGCAATACATGTTGTGTCAAGTCATATGTATAACTCAGCAGTCAGCCAAAGTATAGTAAATAGGATGGTTGCGCTCAGAGCGGGAAGAAGGCGAGGCTTTAAACGCGTTTTAAATTTCAAATTCAAAATGTCAGCGAGTATTTGAAGTTTCCGTTATTTTCTGTTTGTTATCACCCTTTTCACTGTCTGCGAACGTGACTGTTGTGTGTGAAAAGATAGCAAATTCAGCGTCAAAAGAACCTTATAAATCCAAGGAGAATGGACATGAAAATAGAGTGAGCAAGAGGCAAAGAACCTCATGAGCCCCCGCATCTGCAGGGGCTCATGATGTTCTTTGCCTCTTGCGGTTGGGTTACGTTCGTATTTTCCCCGGCAGTGAAGGGGTTAAAGAAAACTAAGCAGCAAATTTTTGGAGTAAAAGTGCGATTATAGGAAGAGGTGCACACATCGACATGCATGAAATTAGACATCTCGGACACGGGCGACATGCCTACAACCGCAGACGATGGCATATAATGGCACAATTCAAAATCTTTCAAGCACGTCCGTTAGTGTGATTGTTTTTCCATGCCTGACATTTCATATGTATGTGATGAACTGTGATTTTAGACCTTTTATTGGTCTGTAGCGCACATGGTAGTATGGTTAAAAAAAACTCCAGACTAGCACATAATATATAAATATCTATGCCCCCTCAGGATTCGTTCATAAGTCTGCCCTCAATAAATAGTTTGATAGGTTTCGACTTGCTTAAATCCACTGACCACAAAAGGCGACTGCCAAGCCTGCAAAATGCAGAAGAGAACTCGGCGGAAAAAAAGAAACGCGCTTACAAAAGACACTTACAACACAAATGTGTTGTATCTGTCTTTTCTAAGCGTGTTTCTTTATTCGTTGGGTTCTTGTCTTATCATTTGCTGTAATGACAATGTTAACATACATGTCTGCTCTCTTTGGGGAGTTCACGAGGATCGCTGTCTCTCGTTGTCAAAGATTATCCCCATATATTCCTAATTAGACACATTCGAGACGCGCTGCATTCGGATACGCGGCTTAAGCCGCGTATCCGAATGCAGCGCGTCTCAAATGAGTTACTACATCTTTATGCCACGGGCCAGAAACGATGTCTGATTTTTTTTTTAATAATTAAAAAAAAATGTCAAATCACTGCTTGAAAATCATGGGCTGTCAGAGGCAAATAGATATAAGCAAGGCGATTAAAGAGGCATAGATGTCATTAGCCCTCGAGTCTGCGGGGACTTGTGAGGATCTATGCTTCTTGCAGATGTTTTGCGTTCGTTGTGTTCCGATAGTTACCACATTTGAGACGTGAAGCATTCGGATTCGCGGGTTAATGCCGCGTATCCCGAACACATTATGACTACAATTAGTCAAAGGGATAAAGGTGACATTTCTCTCGGATATATATATCTATGCGTGTTAGTTTACAACAGAATCCTGCACTTGCAGTAGAATCGGATTTTTGCAAACCTTGGAAATAGTTTGTGTCTCACGTTAACATTAATCGACATCGCCAAATTCATCATTTAACCCCTACGCTGGCAAGAAAATGTGAAGACGATCCAACAGCAAGACACCGGCACTTCGTACCTGAAAAGTCCCCTCGACGTCTTGGGCTGGGGCTCTTTGGTGTTGAATGAACAAAGATTTCAGATACACAGTCTGCGCCCGCGGGCAGTGAAAGGCATGAAGAGACCGCAGTGGGAAATGGATTTTCCATGATAGCACCAGGGTAGAGCCAGATTTAGCTTGGCGCCTATGAGCTCAAAGCCCTTCTAGCACCACTCAAGGACTATCCCGGTCGATCTATGTCCGAAATTGTATTGTAGTCTTCAGAGGACAAGCAAGCGCCGAGCCATCCTGGCACCACACTTGAACTGTCTTGGTTCAATCTGTATCCTGAACAGGGAATACCGTCTTCAGACGGAGGGCAAGTGCCAGATTACAGTGTTCAGAAATCAGGGCTACGGGAACCCTCAGAAACGTGTCAGTTCAAACGTTTTGACAAGCTGGTCAGAACCGGTTAAACCCCTCCATCATCAGTGATGTTGAGTTGTTGACGTACCCTCGGGCAATGACCCCATCCTGACAGTGATCTAGGGACATGTCCACAATATCGGACAGGTCACGGGAAATAATCGCATCTTCACTTTCAATAGAAACTGCGGGAGGAACGACTGTCATAACATAAAAACAGTGCTTTATTAGCTTTACGGCGTAGCCATAAACCACGTTCCGGAAAGTGGTGGCAGATTATATTTCTTGTCTTTTGTATTTTCTTGTCTTAGTTGTCTTTTTTTAGTTCAACAACAAAGAGCCATATCTGCCCAAGGAGAATGGATATAAAGCGGTGTAAGCAAGAGGCAAAGATCCTCATGAGCCCCCGCAACTGCGGGCGGGGCTCATGATAATCTATGTCTCTTGCGGTTGGATCGTCATCGCTTTTTCTTAGTAGTGAAGAGGTTAAGATGATCATTTAAAATAACAGCGGCAGCGGAAGGGCAGTTGATCAATGAGATTCGTGCTTCCTCGGATCAACATAGTCTATCAGTCCAGCGGTTGGTGACTGACAGACCAATCCAACTTCCACTTCATGTATGTAAGTACATAACTCGTTCAGCCCGACGGCCGTATTTCCCAAATTTTGGAGGCGTCTGTGCGTGTGTGTGTGGGGGGGGGCAGAGGGGGGTGGGGGTGGTAGAAAGGATGGTGGGTGGAGGAACTTTGCAAAATCCGACCTGTTGCAGGAGATGGATCCACCATGATAATTCAAGGGCAGTGCCAGATTAGCTTGGCGCCTGTCGGCGCCAAGCTAATCTGGCACTACCCTTGAATTATCATGGTCGACCCATCTCCTGCTGTAGGGCGTCAGGGCTGAATGGGTTAAAGACGATTCTTTCATACGTTCAACTCCAGACCCAAAAGCCAAGCGTGTAAAACGCAAAGAAAATCCAAGGAAAGACATGCTTAGAAATGACATTTGCAAATCAAGTCACCACCCTTTCATTTCTAAGCGTGTTTCTTACTAGAAACACGCTTAGAAATAGCAATTACAACACAATTGTATTGTAGTTGTCATTTCTAAGCGTGTTTCTTACTTTGCTGGGAATCTCATATTTATAGGTCTGGAAATGGAATATGCACTCGTTCCGCCGTAACGTCAAGACGTCACGGTAAGAGATGGACGGGCCAAAATAGCACGATAAAGTGCCAGAATAGCTTAAGGTCTGATAAGGCGCGAGGATATTCTGGCACTGCCTTTCATCTATCACGGCTGATCCATCCGGCTACGGCAGGTGATCATCTTTTGAGACGAATCCAAAAGTAGCGAACATCACAAGTTGTGAATGAGGCAGCCTTACGGGCAGCAATGGGAAATGGACCCGTCCAAAAGATCAATTGACTACCTAGAAAGCAAAACGCCTGCGGACGCAGCACATCACGCTAGGCACACAACATTGTATGGCTATGCCCGTGCCGTCTAAGGTGTAGGCGGGCTAAGCCCGGTGAAATTTTGCTTGAGGAAGGGCAGTGCGGCGCCTGACCCTCCACAAGATCGTTGTCACGTGGAGCTAATGTGGTGTTTGTTGTCTCGTGTCAAACTGCGTCGTCACGTAGTAAAAGATCACGTCAAGAAATAATGGGAGATCATCTTCTTCATTTTAATGTCCCTCTGGCACTAAGAGTGATCGGGGACTCAATAATGGGAGAGCCGCTAATACCAGTATTATAGCCCCATGACTATATGGCCCTTGACTGCCGAGAAATATAGTGAACTGAATCCAGCTGCAAGAGGCATAGATCCTCATGAGCCCCCGCAGTTGCGGGGGCTCATGAGGATCTATGCCTCTTGCTGACACTACTTTGTGTCCATGTTCCGGAGACGGGTTGGGCTCTTTGGCGTTGGACTGACAAAGCTTTCAGAAACACAGTCTGCGTCCACTGGCAGAGATGCGGTTAACCCCGACTGGCTTTTCGTTATGAGGAGAAGAAATTAATATAGAACGGCGGGGTCATTGACCACTGACGTACTTGCACGAGACATAGATTCTCGTGAGTCCCTGCGCTCGCAGGGCTACATGAGAATGTACATGTACCTTGCATAAGGAATGGGGCTAGGATGTGTCCTCATGAAATAACATTCTGCTCTTTACCGTTCAGTACAGTTAACAAGTTCCTCCACCCACCATCCTTTCTACCACCCCCACCCCCCTCTGCCCCCCCCCACACACACACACACGCACACACACACACATACATACACACGCACACATACGCACACACACGGACACACGCACGCACACACACGCATACACGCGCACACACACGCACACACGCACAGACACACACAAACTTCCAAACTAAAGTAAGTTAATTTATCTATTTACATAAAAGTGGTAAAACGTGACCTAATTTATCTATTTACACCAAAAGAAGCAAAAACGTGACTAATTCATCTATTTACATCAAAAGCGGCCTCAAAATAATCTAATTTATCTATATACATCAAAAGCGGTTTTGCCTCAACAGTTTAAAATGTACAGCTGAAAACACCATACAAGATTGGTCTTTGCCCCGAACCGTCAGTAATTGGAGGAGA